>JAAVMA010000003.1:0-269548 GCA_022985105.1 Penicillium ochrochloron
TGAAGGTCGCCGCAACGGTAATTCAATTTAGTACGAGAGGAACCGTTGATTCAGATAATTGGTTTTTGCGGCTGTCTGACCAGGCAGTGCCGCGACGCTACCATCTGCCGGATTATGGCTGAACGCCTCTAAGTCAGAATCCGTGCCGGAACGCGGCGATTTTGCCCCGCACGTCGTAGTTGGATACGAATAGGCCTCCGGGCCACGCACCTCAGCAGGCTGGCGACGGCTCCCGGGGAGAAACCCCCGAGGGCTGGCTGGCGGATTGCAATGTCACCTCGCGCGGGGATAGATCCTCTGCAGACGACTGAAGTGACCAAGCGGGTCGTGTACGCGGTCAAGTAGCCTTGTTGCTACGAGTCGCTGAGCGTCAGCCCGACCTTGGCTAGATTTGTTGGTTAATACCTCCCCATCAAGGGCCCCGGCAGCGCCGGGCGCTTGGAGGGGGGCGGTGGGACGGCCGGGCCTCACGGGGCCCGGGTCGCGCTGTCGGGGGCACTCGCCAGTCGACGACGGCGGACTTGGGCGTGGGGGCGGGGGCCCACGCGGGTTTCGGTGTGTTGGGGGCCCGCCAGTTCGCGGGACGGGCCTTGGGTGGTGCCGGCCGGGCGTTTTCGACACACTCCCAGCTGGCCAGTTGACGCTGGGGCCTTGGCCGCAGACCGGCGGGGGCGGGGCGGGCCTTGGGGAGGGAAAAAAAAACAACTTCAGCGCCGAATTGAATTTTTGAAATATCTCAGGAACCACGCCAGTTGGCAACTTCTCGTAAATGGCAGTTTCAATCTAACTCCCTGCGCTATCATTTGATACCGGTCTCGAGCTTCCTCGACCGATATTGCCATGTTGCGCGCGTCCAAGGGCGTTGGGCCGGTCCCGCCAGGGGCTCCCGGAGGCCCATTGAAAAATCTGCCATCGAACAGAGAGCGCGTATTGAACGTCAACCACGGCGCACACGATCTTCTCAAGGAACTGGGAAGAAGTCAGAGCACTAGACCAACCCCTAAGGTCGTCAATTTCCTCCGGCAGGTGGAAGACCTGACGAAGGACCTCCTGTCGACGCCCCTGACCGATTGGCAGCAGGAGCTCAGCGCTCTTCGCAAGGAGATGCAGGCTATCAAAGCTGCTGTCGAGCCGCCAGCGAGGCAGACGATTCGATCGTATGCCGAAGCAGCTGCTAGAGCACCAGGGCCAGCGCACTATCAATCCTCTCACAGCTCATCGAGCAGCTCACCCACCCGCCCGGCGGAGGTGGCACGTGACCGCGAAGTGGTAGTCTGCCTCGGTGACCGCTCGCAGACCAGCGCATTTCGGCGTGTGACGAGCGCTGAGCTCACCAAGCGCGTAAATCAGGCCCGAGCGAAGGCGGCTAGAGCGAATAACACCCTGCCTCTTGCGTCAGTAAAGATCCTCGCATCTCGCCAGTTGAAATCAGGCGATCTCCGATTCACTGTGCGCGATGCAAAGGAAGCGGAAATCCTGCGAACCCACCGAGAGATATGGCCGAAAGGGCTTTGCAAGACAGCGTTCGTGCATATGCCCACGTGGGGTGTTATCGTACACGATGTGAATGTGAGGTCACTCGGCATCAACAAGGCTTCGGAGCCACTGCCCCAGGAGAGGGTCGCCAAAGACCTCATCGCTGCGAACAGCCACAACTGGGGGGAAGCGGAGATTGCGAAAGTCAGCTGGCTGCGCATACCAAGTGGGAAATCGGGCTCACTAATCGTTGAGTTCACTTCCCCAGTGCCGGCTAACGTGGCGATCGACAAGGGGGTTCTCTGGGATTGCGACAGCTTGACGGCCGTGCTGTATGACAGGGCGGCTCGTGTGCGGCAGTGCTTTAACTGTCAACAATATGGTCACATAGGAACCACCTGTGCCAATGCCGTTAAGTGTGTATACTGTGCGCAGAGCCATCAGTCTCGGGATTGCCCTGCGAAGGATACACAAGGAAACAAGTGCGCCAATTGCGAGGGCGCACACGCTGCATGGAGCACGGAATGCGAGGCACGCCAGCGTGAGGTTGAAAAGGTAGCGGAGCTATCGAGACACAGGGGAAGATATCACCATGTTCCGGCTCCATACAGTATCAACCAGCCGCCGGCTACCTTGCATTCTTCCTCCGCCAGCTCGTGGGGAACACCGAGGGACTCATCATCGAGCGAGGAGCTCACTAGCGGCGTCGAGAGTAGCGGTCTCACGCCGGCCGCACGCCCGAGCAACGGGGGCAAGGGCACCGGCCCTACAACAGCAAGCCGAACAGGAACTGGCCTACAAGCCAGCCAGCATGCACCTGGTCAAGAGAGCGATAAATCAGTGACAACAGCGTCATCGGGCAGGAAAAGAGGGAGACCGCGAAAGACACAGAAGGAGAAGGGTTTATCCCAGTCAATGGATACGAATGAGGACGTGACCGAGCCAACGGGCGGCCAAACCCAAGAACAGCCGATAGCCGTGATACAACCGACATTCCAATTCTCGACGACACCAAGCATCTTTCGGTTCTCCGCCGGGAATGGCTTCGCCCCACAGCACATCGAAGCCATCGATTTCCAACCAAAAGGAACTAGCTCGCAAACAACCACCGACAGCAGCGCGCAATCTAAGGCCGACAAAGCCAGGGCGAGAACGGCTAAAGCGAGAGAGGCGAGGGCAAGGAAGATCGCAGAGAAGAAGGCTAGCAGCGACAATGATAGCAGCGCGAGGAAGAGCAATGCGAGGAAGACAGCACGTGCGATGGATCTAGTCGAAACAGCGAGTCAGGAACGGATCGAGTCAGAGCTTAGTTCGGAGCTCGATGAAGTCAATATGAGAGATCTAGAACGCCAGCTAGAGACTCACAAGGGTGATCAGGACTATCAACCGTCGTCACCGCCAGCGCCAGCGCATGCTGGGGGTAGGAAGCGGAAGCAGCCTCACAGCGAGGATCTATCTCTCAACATCCGCTCAGCCGGGAGGCACGGGGTGCACAGCAGGAAATCTTCCCGATCGAACCGCCAATGAATCAATACACCCATCACCAACATACACCGAGGGGACCGAAGAGCTGCGAGCTCAAAACATATCAATATAATGTGCACAGATCAAAGGATGTAGTGATGGCGCAGTTCCTGCGAGAAGAAGAAGTTGTTAGCGCTGATATCATTGCGATTCAGGAGCCCTGGGAGAATCCCTTCCAAGACAACACTCACCACCCATTAAAACAGACGCATGAGCTGCTATATCCAACGGTGAGCGAAACGGGCGATAGAGCGAGGGTGTGCATGTTCATCTCGAAGAAGATAGGCGAATACACTCACCTAGTGCACTCTCGCGATTGCCAAGAGGTTCGTGTGAATTCAGAGAGATCAGAGCTTCGAATCATCAACGTGTACAACGACCAGCAACACGGAGCAGCTCTCAGCCTGCTACAGAAGACGTTGCCACCCATCTGCGAGCAAAGGGGGGTTTCATACCTGGTTCTTGGCGATTTCAACCTGCACCACCCGGCCTGGGGTGGCGACGATGCCCCACGCGATGCGAGAGCGGAGGACCTCCTGGATCTAATGGAGAGGGCAGGTCTAGACAACTGGCTAGCACCGGGCGCCATCACACGAGACCAGGCAGGCCACCAGTCGACAATTGACCTCACTCTAGCGTCATACTCGCTGCGTGAGCAGATAGTAGCATGTGAGGTAGACCGAAGTGTGCACGCTGACTCTGATCACCTGCCAATCTGCACTACGCTCGAGACCAACATCATGGAGCAAGACCCTGTTAAACGGAGGAACTGGAAGGCCATGGACGTGGAGAAATTTCTTACCTTCGCCTCAGCCAACCTCCACACTATGCGGCTTCCGAAAGAACCTACGCCACACGAAATCGACTACGCCGTCGATCACATCATGGATATCGTCCAACAGGCAGCCCAGGCGTCAACACCCTGGGCGAAGCCGTCAGCGTGGGCCCGCCAGGGCTGGACTCCTACATGCACGGAGGCGATCAAGGCGTCACGCAGGCAGTATCGACGTTATCTGCGCACGCATGACGATGAAGACTGGAAGGAATACACACTAGCAAGGAACGCAAAAGGAAAGGTCATCAAGAAAGCAATGACGCAAGGTTTCCGCCAGTGGGTGCGAGACACGATAGATAAAGGCCCCCGGGGTCTTTGGAAGGTGTCGAAATGGGCTCGTATGAGAGATCAGTCAACAAGCAGCAACATCCCTTCCCTAAAGGGGTCGGAAGGCGGGTTAGCAGAGACTAACCAGGAGAAGGTTAACCTACTCCGTCAGGTCTTCTTTCCTCCGCCGCCAGTGGCTGATCTCTCTGATATCACCGCCTCGAACCCTACACCCTCTAACCAGATCTTGTTCCCGCCAGTTAGCCAGCAGGAAGTGTGCGACGCGATCAAGCGTGCTCCACCTGATAAAGCGCCTGGTGAGGACGGTATCCCTAACCGCGTGTGGAAGATCCTGGCAGACAGCGACCACTTCGTGGCGATTCTAACAGCGATTTTCGACGCGTGTATGCGAAAGGGCCACAATCCTCATCACTTCCAGGCGTCTATCACGGTGACACTTCGCAAAGGCGGCCCACGCGATTTTCGGCAGCCGAAATCGTACAGGCCTGTTGCCTTGCTGAACACCCTCGGCAAGATCCTGGAGTCTATCGTTGCCACACGCATCGCTTGGGCCGTCGAGGAACATAGCCTACTACCAAAGACCCATCTCGGTGGTAGGAAAGGCATCTCAGTAGATCACGCGATCCAGCTGATCCTTGACCGTGTGCACCGCGCATGGGGAAGAGGTAGGAAGGCCAGCATGATCTTATTAGATGTGGCCGGCGCATACGATAATGTATCCCACCAGCGTCTACTAAGCAACATGCACCAGCTTCGACTAGGCCACTTTGCGTCATGGATTGCATCATTTCTTACAGGAAGATCAACACGCATTAAGCTCCCGGGCTTCCTCTCCGATAGCTTCCCTACACCGACAGGGATCCCCCAGGGATCGCCGCTCTCTCCTATCCTCTTCCTCCTATTCAACGCACCGCTAGTTTCAGCGTGCAGTGCGCACGCGCAGGGAGGAATGAGTATAGCGTGTGGTTTTGGATGGGTCGACGATGTAGCAATCATCGCGGAATCAGAAACATATCATGGCAACATCAAGCTACTAGAGAAGGTACTTGGAAGGGCAGAGCAATGGGCGAAACGGCACGCAGCAAGATTTGCACCAGAGAAATTCGAACTTATTCACTTCACCAACCCGAACGAGGTCGAAGCAACCCAAGACCAGACAACTATCATCGGATCCGACATATTCGACTACTCAACACAACACCCTGAGGGCAACGACCAGATGCCCGTGCAATACAACGACAATATCACTATACAACCATCAGGAACGGCGAAATATCTAGGTGTTTGGCTCGATAAGCACCTCGATTTCAACACACACCGACAAAAGCTACTCGCGAAGGCCAACGGTAGCCTTGAAGCCCTTAGAGCGATGACAGGATCGGTATGGGGTGCCTCATTAGCGGCTATGCGAAAGGTCTACCAGGCAGTGGTAGTGCCGCAGATGCTCTACGGGGTGTCTGCATGGTATTGCCCTGCTGCAAGAGCAATGCCGGCCGGTGAGCTACGACGCACCATCAATGAATTCACCAAGGTCCAGCGAAGGGCCGCAATCCTCATCAGCGGGGCCTTCAAATCAACAAGTGCGGCGGCACTCAACGTGGAGCTCTTTATTACACCAATACACCTACTCATGGACCAAATCATTCAGGAAACGGCAATACGAATCCAGACAGGTGCCACGTGGGCCCAGCCAGCGTGTCTACGTCGACAGCAGCCACGGCTACCCCAGGAGGTCAAGAAAGGGGGATGGGGCCCCCTTGAAGCCCTCAGGTGGAGGAAAGACGGTGTTTTGAACCGACAAGGGACGTGGGAATCACGCAAAGCGTTTGTTCTAGCGCCATGGGAGGCACGGATCCCATGCACTATCGATAAGGATGCAGAGGCTGCGCGAGCCTCGCATGATAAAATTGAGACGGAGTCTCTGTTCCAACAGGCCCTCTCAGACTGCACCCCGACAGTCACACAGGATCGCCCCCGAACGATTCTGTTCTTCACAGATGGTAGCGGGTACGAGGGCATGGTCGGTGCATCAGCCGTTGCCGCGCGTGAGGGCATCTTCGAACGGCGCCACCTTGGAACCACCGACGAATCCACAGTGTACGTTGCCGAGCTCAACGGCATTGAAATGGCGGTTGCCAATCTCGCCAACCGGCCAGAAGACCAAAGACCCACGAAGACAGTGATTTTCTCCGACTGCCAGGCCGCCATCCAGGCGGTGCAAAACCCGAAGCGATCGTCGGGTCAGTACGTGCTCGACCGCATTTATGATCACGTTCGGACCCTTCGAAAGCTACAAACGCCCACGTTCGATCAGATTCCCATCGAGATCCGTTGGATCCCCGCACACGTGGGCGTTCCTGGCAATGAAACCGCTGACGTTGAAGCAAAGTTGGCGGCAACGGGAGGTGTGGAGTACGGAGCGGAACAACCCTACCCCGAGGGGTCCGCCGGTCGAGTCCTTCTAGCAGCGACCGCAAAACGTCGAGTGCGGCGGCGTATCAAAGAGAGATGGGCACAAGAGTGGGCGAAGGAGCGAACTGGCAAGCCGAACCAGCGATTAGTGAAGGCTCCAGACAAGAAGGTGCTTCGGTTATTCGATTCCCTGTCGAAGCCGTACACCTCCATTTTGATTCAGATGCGTTCTATGCGGATCGCACTGAATCACTTCTTGTTCAAAATTAAGGCGGTTGAATCAGATGAGTGCTACTGTGGAGAAGGGTCTCAAACACCGAGACACATCTTGATGCAGTGCCCGTTGTACGCTGATCTGAGACAGGCGTTCCTTGACAAGATCCGGATGACCGATCTTGGGGACTCGACGGATTATGATGCAATTGTATCACACTCGCAGGCCACCCGCTACGTGGCCGAATTCATGCTTCAAACAGGCCTACTTGGGCAGTTCCGGCACGTCGAAATCGAGCCAGGGCCGCCGAATGGAGGCAACGAAAACGATCTACCAGGACGATCTGGTAACGACACAGGAGGTGAAGACGCTGGGTAGGAGGAACGACAAGCCCACGGCCAACCGAGAGGTCGAGGAAGAATACATCCAATACGTCAACACGCCAGTCGACGACGAACGCCACCAATCGAGGACGAAGCAGGAGGATGAGGATACCAGGGAGAGAAGGCGGAGATGGAGATACAGAGGAGACAGCAGGCCAATGTGAGGGCGAATTGAGAGATATATCGTGGGACTGAGGGCATTGCGGGCGTTTTGATACTGTTTTGGACTGATTTTTGGGCTGATTTCTATGGCAAGACGCCGTTTTCCTATGTATTTACTGTTTTATGCGCTTTGGCTGGCGTTCGGATCACTCTTGCTTCCGCCGGAGGAAGCGCCTGCATAGCCATTACGCCACTAGTTAGGCTGCAACAGGTTAATAGAGTGTTGATTGATTGATTGATTGATTGACCGAGGGAACCGAAGAGCCGCGAGCTCAAGATATATCAATACAATGTGCACAGATCGAAGGATGTAGTGATGGCGCAGTTCCTGCGAGAAGAAGAGGTCGTCAGCGCCGATCTCATCGCCATCCAGGAACCGTGGGAGAATCCCTATCAAGATAACACTCACCACCCGTTGAAACAAACGCATGAGCTGCTATATCCTGCGGCGAACGAAACAGGCGATAGAGCGAGGGTGTGCATGTTCGTTTCGAAGACGATAGGCGAATACACTCACCTAGTGCACTCTCGCGACTGCCAGGAGGTCCGTGTGAAGACCGAGTCATCTAGAGAGCTTCGAATCATCAACGTGTACAACGACCAACAGCACGGGGCAGCTCTCCACCTGCTACAGGAGACGTTGCCACCCACACGCGAGCAAAAGGGGGCTTCCTACCTAGTTCTTGGAGATTTCAACCTGCACCACCCGGCCTGGGGCGGCGATGGAGCCCCACGCGATGTGAAAGCAGAGGATCTCCTAGATCTGATGGAATCCGCAGGGCTTGACAATTGGTTAGCACCGGGCACCATCACACGCGACCAAGCCGGCTACCAAACAACGATTGACCTTACCTTGGCGTCATACTCGCTGCGTGAGCAGATGATAGCGTGCGAAGTCGACCAGGACGTACACGCTGACTCCGACCACCTGCCAATACTCACCTTGCTCGAAGTCAACGTACCAGAGACTGCAGAGGCTGTTAAACGGAGGAACTGGAAAGCAATGGAGGTGGAGAAGTTCCTTACCTTTGCCTCAGCCAACCTTTGCACGATGCAGCTTCCGAAAGAACCTACACCGCGTGAAATCGACTACGCCGTTGATCACCTCATCGATATCGTTCAGCAGGCAGCCCAGGAATCGACATCCTGGGCACACCCGTCGCAGTGGGCACGCCAGGGCTGGACTCCTGAATGCACAGAGGCAATCAAGGCGTCACGTAGGCAATATCGGAGATATCTGCGAACGCACAGCGATGAAGACTGGGAGGAATACACATCAGCGAGGAATGCGAAAGGGAAGACTATCAAGAAAGCACTGAAACAGGGCTTCCGCCAGTGGGTGCGTGATACAATAGATAAAGGCCCCCGGGGTCTTTGGAAGGTGTCAAAATGGGCCCGATTGAGAGATCAGTCGTCGAGTAGCAATATTCCTGCCTTGCAATCGCAGGAAGGCCTCGCAGAAACCAACCGACAGAAGGTCGAGCTGCTCCGTCGAGTGTTTTTCCCGCTACCACCGCAGGCTGATCTATCTGACATCGGGTCAACCATGACCTCACTCCCGAATCAACTTACATTCCCAGCGATCACACAGCAAGAGATCATCGATGCGATCAAGCGTGCACCGCCTGATAAAACGCCTGGTGAGGATGGTATCCCTAACCGCGTGTGGAAGATCCTGGCAGACAGCGACCACTTCGTGGCGATTCTAGCAGCGATTTTCGACGCGTGTATGCGAAAGGGCCACAATCCTCATCACTTCCAGGCGTCTATCACGGTGACACTTCGCAAAGGCGGCCCACGCGATTATCGGCAGCCGAAATCGTATAGACCAGTTGCCTTGCTGAACACCCTAGGTAAGATTCTTGAATCAATCGTCGCCACGCGTATCGCATGGGCGGTCGAAGAGCATGGCCTATTACCAAAAACCCATCTTGGTGGCAGGAAGGGTATCTCAGTGGAGCATGCGATGCAGCTGATCCTTGACCGTGTGCACCGTGCATGGGGCAGAGGCAAGAAGGTTTCGATGATATTACTCGACGTGGCAGGGGCATACGATAACGTCTCACACGAACGGCTTCTACACAACACTAAACAGCTCCGCCTAGGCCAGCTCGCACCTTGGATAGCATCATTCCTTAGCAACAGGAGTACTCGCATCAAACTACCGGGATTCTTATCCGATAGTTTCCCCACGGCCACTGGTATCCCACAAGGATCGCCAATCTCACCAATCCTGTTCCTGCTATTCAACGCCCCTCTAATCACCGCATGCGGTATTAGAACGGGCATTGCACAGTCTATTGGCTTTGGCTGGGTAGACGACGTGGCAGTCCTGGTGGAATCGGAGTCATACCATAACAACATAATAACACTGGAGAAAATACTCAACAAGGCGAATCTATGGGCCACACGCCATGCCGCAAGATTTGCACCCGACAAGTTCGAGCTTATTCACTTCACCAACCCTCGATCAAACGATAGTAGCCAAGAGAACGAACAAGAGAACGACCGAGAGAACGGCCAAGAGAACGATACCACCGATATATACGACCCCGACATAGCACACCCTCAGGGCAACGACCGGATGCCTATCAAAATCAACGAGGAACTATCAATACAACCAGCGCAGTCTGCTAAGTATCTAGGTGTTTGGCTCGACAAACACCTCGATTTCAACACACACCGCCAAAAACTACTCGCTAAGGCCAACGGCAGCCTCGAAGCCCTTCGAGCGATGACAGGATCGGTGTGGGGTGCCTCACTGTCAGCAATGCGCAAGGTCTACCAAGCAGTAGTAGTACCGCAGATGCTCTACGGGGTGTCTGCATGGCACTGCCCCGCTGCAAGGGCCATGCCAGCTGGTGAACTACGACGTACTGTCAACGAATTCACCAAGATCCAACGACGCGCGGCAATTCTTATTAGTGGCGCCTTTAAATCCACTAGTGCGGCAGCTCTTAACGTTGAGCTCTTTTTGACACCAATCCACCTCCTTATAGACCAAATCAGTCAGGAAACAGCATTACGAATTCAAACAGGTGCCGCGTGGGCCCAGCCAGAATGCCTACGTCGACAACGATCCCCCGGGGAGATAAAGAAAGGGGGATGGAGCCCCCTTGAAGCCCTCAGGTGGAAGAAGGAAGGCATTTTGAACCAACAAGGGATGTGGGAATCGCGTAAAGCGTTTGTTCTCGCGCCATGGGAGGCACGGATCCTATGCGTTATCGAAGGTGCAGAGGTTGCGCGAGCCTCGCATGACAAAATTGAAGCCGCACTGGACCGAGCCCCGACGGTCTTGTTCTTCACAGATGGAAGTGGTTATGAAGGCCAGGTCGGCGCTTCAGCCGTTGCCCCGCGGGAGGGCGTCTTTCAACGGCGATACCTTGGTACCACTGAAGAATCCACAGTGTACGTTGCCGAGCTCAACGGCATTGAAATGGCGATGGCCAAATTCGTCAACCAACAACAACATGACAGCAGGCCCGCAAAGCTTATCATTTTCTCCGATTGCCAGGCCGCTATCCAAGCGGTGCAAAACCCAAAGCGATCGTCGGGCCAGTTCGTGCTCGGTTGTATTTATGACCACGTTCGGACCCTTCGAAAGCTACAAACGCCCACGTTCGATCAGATTCCCATCGAGATCCGTTGGATCCCCGCACACGTGGGCGTTCCTGGCAATGAAACCGCTGACGTTGAAGCAAAGTTGGCGGCGACCGGAGGTGCGGTGGGGCACGGGTCGGATCAACCTCACGCCGGTGATTCGGCACGTAGTGGATCCCCTAGCGGTCGAGTCCTTCTAGCAGCGACCGCAAAGCGTCGAGTGCGGCGGCGCATCAAAGAGAGATGGGCACAAGAGTGGGCGAAGGAGCGAACTGGCAAGCCGAACCAGCGATTGGCGAAGGTTCCAGACAAGAAGGTGCTTCGGCTATTCGACTCACTGTCAAAACCGTACACCTCGATTTTGATTCAAATGCGTTCCATGCGGATCGCATTAAATCACTTCTTGTTCAAAATCAAGGCGGTTGAATCAGATGAGTGCTACTGCAGCGAGGGGTCTCAAACACCGAGGCACATCTTGATGCAGTGCCCGTTGTACGCTGATCTGAGACAGACGTTCCTTGACAAGATCCGGATGACCGATCTTGGGGATTCGACCGACTACGATGCGATTGTATCGCACTCGCAGGCCACCCGCTACGTGGCCGAATTCATGCTTCAAACAGGCCTACTTGGGCAGTTCCGGCACGTCGAAATCGAGTCAGAGCCCCTGCAGGGCAACGAAACAACAGGCCAGGATAGACTGGCAGGCGCAGGGGGTGAAGACGCTGGGTAGGAGGAACGACAAGCCCAAGGCCAACCGAGAGGTCGAGGAAGAATACATCCAGTACGTCAAACCGACAACGAACGCCACCAATCGAGAACGAAGCAGGAGGATGTGGATACCAGGGGAAAGCAGAGATGGAGATGCAAAGGAAGCAGCAGGCCAATATGAGGGCGCATTGAGAGATATATCGTGGGACTGAGGGCACTGCGGGCGTTTTGATACTGTTTTGGACTGATTTTTGGGCTGATTTCTATGGCAATACGCCGTTTTCCTATGTATTTACTGTTTTATGCGCTTTGGCTGGCGTTCGGATCACTCTTGCTTCCGCCGGAGGAAGCGCCTGCATAGCCATACACCACTAGTTAGGCTGCAACAGGTTAATAGAGTGTTGATTGATTGATTGATTGATAGCTCCCGTCGAGTCACCCTTGGTTCGCTTTTGAATTAATCAATGTCCTAAGTCCTATTTATATACCAAATTGCCCGGCAATTTGTGCTTGGAATAAGCTCCTGCCGTTACTACATTCACCCTAGATAACGTCTATTCAGGAAACAAACTTGATTGGAACTATACAAATGTAGGCATACAAATTCATGCACTATGACTAGAACTACATTGGTCAGCAGGTGTTAGCCAGAGAAGCTACGTTTCTCACATCCTAGGCTAACCGTACACAAATTTTGGATTGTATGACCTACAACTATGTCGGAACAAGGTTCCAGTTGAGAATAACGGTGGTGTTGGTGTACAGAGCGAATCTCTGGATCGGCGCATATAACAAACAGGGCTCAGTTCTCTCCATCTTTCTTTCTACTTCTCTAGTTCTGATTCGATATTCGAGGACATCTTCCTTCAAAAATACGTTGGCAATATGAAGCCCATTTTGCTTTCTGCTCTTCTCTGCACGCCAGGTATCGCTGCTCTGTCATAATACATAGAGGCAATTTAGATGCCAGTGGTCAAAAAATCAGCCCGCTTGTTGTGAAACCTTAGAAGTACAGCTATGACCAGTGGAAACGCCGTTTAACTAATTCCTAGTGCTGGATATGCTGTCAGCGTGCTTCGTCTGGCAGTGTCTATGCTCGTTGGCAAATCCGTCAGCCATATCTCGGATATCATCCCTGTGAGTGTTTGCTAATCAAAACCCCCTAAATTACTTAGACACGGTTCTGCAAGAGCCTTTGGCCGATTGGCACAGAAGTGAGACGAGCCTCATGAAAAAAGGGTCGCAGCAAATGTTGGCTAACCTAAAAAGCGATAGGTGGGGCAGCTATATCACAATGTCGAGAAGTATGTATCCGATACTCTGAGAAATTCCACAGAATCAGCGCCACAACATAGCTCTCAGTACAGTCAGAAATGGAATCTTCAATTTGACACAGGGCTTGTCACTGTCCATTAAACTGAATACAGCTATTTTCGCCGCCAGAACTCCATAGCTCAGATCCACGCAACTGTGATACGGAAGCTCGACAAACTGCCCTACTAGGCCAATGTTGGTAGTGTTCGGTGGAAGAACCTGCGGACAATCATTGAAATAGCGACTGATAAAAAAAGAAGTCATTCGGGGGATAATGCGGGGAATAACCACAGTGCGCTGAACAAGTAGCTCAGACGAGTAGTCAAGGTGTGAGAGGATTTCTGATAAAATTTCTGCCCCTGAACAGTAGAGCATAGGTTTATCAACAAAATCGCCTTTTGTACCGGGGGCAAGAGCGTAACCCCAGAGAATTCGGACATTAACAGGTTGACCTTGAACGAATCCTTGTCTTGGGATGCACAGATTAATTTTCCACTGGCTTTCTTCTAGGACGAATGTACCAGCAACTGGCGAAAGGCACGACAGCCTGCTGACATGTTGGAAAAATGCGAGGTCCTCGGTAGTGATGGTAAAAGACACCAGGGTTGATTGTGACCGACGCGTACAAAAATTGTATGGATTACCAAACTTGGCATGCTTGGAGCCAAGTTCCAGCCATATGGACCAGTTCTCGTCTAGCTCCTCGGCTGGTTCCATTGATTGCAATGCTGGCGGGTATTCGTTTGTTCCAATTGCACAACCTGAAACAGTAGACCCAAGCGTTGCTAAGACAATATCTTGCGCCCTGATATCTTGGTGGATATGATAGCCTTCCTGAACAATATCCAGACGCGAAATTGTTTGAGAGCAGCCATTCGGAGTCGTCACGATTTGGCTAACCGTGGTATTGAAGCGAAAGTCCACACCAAGACTCCGCAGGTAGAAATAAATTGGAAGAAAGATAGTCTCGTGATGATAGTGTCTTGTAATTTCGTGGCCGCTCAATAAGGCAACAGTTTGAAAGTCACTGAAGTATTGTCGGAGACCGCGTCTGAATTCAATTGCACTGTGTCGGGGCTGAAAGCCAAATCTGAGACCAATCCACATCGCCCCCGTCAAATGGATATAGAAGCAGTAGAATATATATATATTCGTAAACTTACTGTGCAGACCAAATAGCCCAGAATGGGCTCCTGAAAAAGTTGGTTGGTAAAACGTCCTTTATCTGGCACTGTCCAAGATGCTTCTCTGGTTTCAGAATAAGTTTTAGTAAGCTTAGCCGATCTTTCAAGCCCAAGTTTGACGAAGTTGTAGAGACACGGCGAAAGGTCTGCTTCTTTTGAACCAAATAATATGGACTGCCGTTTCTCGTACTGAGGACTTGGTCCATATCTGCATGTGATGCCGGATCCAGAACGCCCCGCCCTCGAGCCGATGGAATAGAAGCAAGAAGCTCTTCTATAGGAGCACCGACTGGAGCAGGCATGTATCCCGCGAACTGATCATAATCTCCAGCAAAATTCTCTAATCGAGGCATAACTTCTCCTACACAGCTGTGAGAGTCTAAGATATGCACATTAGAAGCAGGAACCCCTGCATCCTTCACAAGGTAGAATGCAGATGCCAGAGACGATGTGCCGCTCCCAAGAATCCAAGCCTCCGTCTCTGCTGGAGATCGTTTGCCCCTAGTAGGGCTTGATCGACGTTTCATTATCGACTGGGAAGAAAGAAAGAGGCTTATGTTAGGGTAGGATAACAAATTTCAAAGATCATTTGTCTCACAGGCCAAAATTCAGACCGAGATTTGCTTAGTCCGACCATGCACAAACGCGTTATATGACGTAGGTCATGACTTATAATCATATACTCGAACGCAGCGGTAGAAACATTTAGCGGATCTGTTGTCATATTCCAACTGTGACTCTCAGACTCCAGAGATTTCTATAGGTGGAATGATCACGGAATCCAGGCTATCGAGTCCGTGGGAACACTGCTGCTGAGTGAAGTCTGGAACCCTGTTTTCATCATTCTTAGGCCCAAACCAGGGTTCTTCATTGTGAAGCTGACTCGTTTCCGACCCATTGATACAGGAATTCACCATATTTAGTTTCCAAGACAAGAGCTCTACCTGAGTGATTGTTTGGAGAATAGCCGTGGAAGCCGAAACAGTGCGTCAATGCGTCAATCTCAGATAAAGGGTCCGTTCTCCTGATATTCGACACGCTTGTGTTCAAGCGTGGTCGCTTACTTCTCATGGACTCAATAGCTCATGATAGCATAATACACCCAACGAAATACCTTCGGTGCCTCATATCAATCCATACGAAAATTATGCTCTGAATGGGCTAGACAAGCTATGAGGACTAGACACAAGTTTGGATGTTGACTGTCCGTTCGCGGAACGAGCTCTGATAACAGTGGTTCACCATGAATATCTGCCTAATCCGTCGACTTTCATGTTACCTTGATATGTATGATCCTAAAAACCACAGATAACAGGCTATTTAATCTTCGGCTCCACCGAATCCTGACAAAAAGGGACAGGGAACAATTTTTTTTCGAGAAGTACGAGAGCTGAAGCAGCTGTCATTGCATTTATTTGCTCCCCGTGATTTGGAAAACACCCAGAAGATAGGACATTCCCCGCATCGAATTTAGTGACTTTAGATTTCCCCAGGCCCAGGGGACCCAGAAGACTCGCATTAGCGGGTAATAGTAGTAGTGTGACTATTATTCCACGACGGCAAATGTCAAATATGCACTTGGGTGTATAGTCTTGCAAATATTGAGATAGCGTGAGCTTCAATGAATGAATAGACAAAGAGGCAAGGGCAAGCGGACCTATCTAGATGATAAGGTTGAATGATAAAAAAACAGGGGATATCGGATATTATAGGGCAGATTAAACAAGGGAAACCGCCTCAATCACATAAGATCCAGCCCTGAAAGACGGATAGCCTTGTACTAGGTCCAAATTCAACGTTTCTCCGGAGATATGTCGAAGGCGAAAGGAGACAAGCATAGGCATTCCAAAGAAAACATCATGGGAACTTTAAGGAATCGAATATTAGCGAGGGGTGTGTGCACTTTGGAGTGTAATAGAGGGTACATTGAGAATCCTCCTCCCGGACTTGTAGACTCTGAAAGCATAGCGGAGGAATTTCAAGCGGTACCGTGATGTACTACCCTTCTCAACATGAAGTCGGTGCCACCAATAGCAATACCAGTAAAGATCCGATGGAAGGCACACTGCCTGTTTTACTTCTGAGTTGAATCTGACTCGTTGTGTCCCAAAGGGGGAACACTTTGTCTTAGCCAGAAGGTGGGTTTTTCCAGGAATGGACCTCACGGTCTCTTCTTGGTCTCTCGTTCTGAGAAATGTGTCAGAAATCTCACATAGCGATGTGGAGGGTGTATTAGCATCTAGTAAGGCTAATGCTTGGAATCGTGTGTGATGATGTGCGTAATACAATCCTTGAAACGGACCGTAGAGCCAGGTGATATCGTTCTCTTTATCCCTGTTACTGTTAAAACAAAATAAGGCCATTCAAATCGAAGAGAGGGTTCATACCATAGAATGATCGAGGCTTCACAGCAGAGGCCATTATTCCTCTGCTTGGTCCAATTTCTCAACAGAGCATATTGAAGACGATAATAGTTCTTGAAGTTTGACTTGTGAAGACGAATATACTTTTCAGTTGCAATTATATCCTCTTCTTGCCATACGTGTGAGAGATAGTCGACATTTTGCAAGTGTAATCGATCCATCTTTAACGAGCAGTGATCTATAATCGCTTCATAGGGGGTTGAGATTATTTAATACATATTGGACAGTGGGCCCGTGTTCAGTCCTTTATTTCATAGGATGCAAAAACATGCTCTTTGCATACCTCCCTTTCCGTATCCGGAAACAAGATTCCCTGCACATTCTTTTAGTTGCACATTCTTTTAGTTATAGGATACTCCCCGGTGCAGCCTACATACCATGGAGTTTTTGTACTTTTCCTACTATAGTCTTGAGAAAGCGATTGAGATAAAACGACATACAGACCCTAAGATCTAAGGTTCACACATAATTTCTGCCTCATATAGTAGTCCTTACTTAGTATTCCGAGTAGCTCGAAACCCAAATAAACCCTGATCAAGACGATTGGATTTTGGAAATGTTCATTTTTTGATATCTTGCTTTAGAAGGTGAATAAGCCAAAACGGATTGCGCATTAATGGTCCAGAAGCTCCTGGACGCCGGCTAGTCCCCTGTATTCCGATCTCGTTGACGGTATATGAAGTCTAAAGTCAGTGGAGGAGGTTTTGATAGGAGGTTTTGATATCGAATGCGGAAACGGAAAGTCAACGTCTAACTATGGTTGTGGTGTTTTATTCGCAAAAATAGACATATACTTCCCCTTACAGGACCCTTAGTACGTCTAATAGAAATATGTCTCCGGAACCACGCAGCAGTTCGTCTTTATTCAGAGAGTGATCAGGCCTAACTTCAAGCTATAATCCCTGCTCCCTAATCCGTAGGCGGGTTTGAGGATTAATTGCCAAAGAAAGAGTAATTTAAGTTACTAGTACAGTCCTCCAATAGAAGTAGAAAAGGAACGCCGCAGCGACACAATAGAAGGGCTCAAGTATGAACGGACTTAAAGCTGAATCGTTCAACGCAAACTTACACGTGATTTTTAATAATGATATTCGATATCTAGTGATCGTAATTTGTTTATGATCACTGAAACGAGCTCGCTCTAGGAGGTTTTAGAACCTCAAAGTAGGGGTGATTCACGCACGTCGCTATCAATAAGAACATTACGGCATTCTGGATATGAACAAAGATTGCTAAGTCTCAAGATGTGCTGGTGGCCTCCTGGATCCATAATGGCTAGAAAGTCCCCAGCAAGATTATGAAATTATTTACGTCTAAAATCACGCGTTGATACAAGTTTCGCTGTTAAAACATTGCTAGTCTCCGAAAGAGTTAGGAAGAACCGCCTGGCGACATCCAGGGGTGACAAAATTATGATCGTGATCATCACAAGTTTCCATCGCCCAATTCCTCTCATAGATCCCAATCTGGTGTGGCATCGGTATAGTCTAGACCTATATAAAGGTACTATACTTTGTATTTAATGAATCATGGAATTGGTCTGGATTCTATAAAAATGCTGTGCCTTCTGAATTCCACTCAGGCATTGGGATTCCTGTAGACCGTTTCTGCAATGCTGCAACGCGAGGAAAGGTACTGACACGTATTGATGCAAGTCAAATTTATATATTCAGAGACAAAGCAAAGTAAAAGAATCACCTGTACCCACCTATTACTTCAAGAGGAAAGTCTAGTTATTAAAATTCTTAAATACTCGATTCAGGTGTCTGTAAATTTGCAAACAGATGTCTCAGCACCTAGCTCAGCGTAGGCCGACGTATTAGTTAGTTACAGGAATCCTCTTAGTCACCTAGCTCCAACGGGGATGACATGATTACATAAACTTTGTCTCAGGGGAATTCAGTATTGGACGACCATCCCGGGTGTGTCAGACAGTACATCAACATAATTGTATCAAGCAGTGATGTTGGAAGAAACCCAGGTAGAGCAGTTCCTCAGGTACACATTCTCGCGCATTCAGGGAGGACGTGCCATTTAGCATGGCATTCCTTTGTCTGCATTCTTTATCAAATTAGTATGGTTAGCACCATCATCGGGAAAGCCATGGACCGGGGCCTTGGTGTGTCTAAAATACACCCGCAAATCCTCAGAAAGCACCATGTGCTGCTTGGTCGGCTTCAACGTGAGGCAGGAAGCGTATTTTCAGCCATTTGAAGGGCTTGCATTGGCCGCACAGTTGCCTAGGGTAAGAAGCGGGCTGGACAGCTAATGTGTTGCTATTGTTCCCGCTGCGCGTACCTCCCAAAAATCTCATTTGATAATCCTCCAGACATGGGGATTCACTCAAAAGCGAATTGGTAAGTAAAGAAATTTTGATTAGATAGTTGCGGCTTCGAGCCGGGCCGTAAGAGGTTCATCATTGTAAAAGGTAAAAGCAACCGCTATGTTCCTTCTCTGTCTAACTAGAATTACTAAAGACCTCACCTTACTGTCAAGTCAGTTCGGTGCTATGAGAGTAGGATCGAAAAGGTGTGACCTGTGGACGAAACGATTCATACCCGGCTAGGGCCCGAAATAGTACTGCGTATAATTACCGATGGCCAGCAGTGGAGTGGGTAACAGCCAAGACCTCGGTGTTTATCGGAACGGATTCCTGTTGGCTGGCAGAGAAATCGTCAAATGACAACCATATGGCGTCTGCAAACAGACGATCAATCGATAACCAATCAATTGGTCCACAGTTACTCATCAAACCCTCGCTGTTTGATTAAATCAGTCACCCACCCTAACAAACCCGCTTCTGCTGAACCAACCACTCCCCAAAGTAGGATCTGCATTTAGTTTCACGTCCAAGGCCGTTGCTTTGAAGCTGTCTAGTAAGCTTCATAATCCTGATGTGTATCGACACATCAGGATTTGGAATCTCCGGTAAAAATCAATCATTGAGTGATTTTATCCATGGGCGCAATGTTTAGAAGTCACGCATAACATGGTCGTATAATAGTCGACCCATGCACAGGCACCTAGGGGACTCATGTCCCTTACATGAGTACGCAAAACGAAAATAATTCAATGGGAAACCTAGCAGCAGCGTCATAGCTAACCCTTGTATGTCGATTTCTCGTATTCTGAACCATTCTAAAATGGCGCTTCTGCGCAGTTGCAGCTACCCCTTACGACAGAAAAATCCATGTTGGCTAAGTATTCAAATCACATTTCTACTTGCTACATTCTTGACTTGTGAGGGATGTCCTTACTGAAGCACACTTTCCGATGATTCTTCAGTAAGTGAACATCCCTCACGGTAAAGGGGATTGTCGCGGAAGTGGGAAGTTCACAGCACGTCAAGGTAATCTACGCAAAGAAACCAATACGTTATAAAAGCAAAACAGCTGCACTCGCTGATTTTTATTGATCACAAGCGTATGAAAACAAACGGAATTCAACGCTGCATACAACTGCTTCTCGGTGATGGTGATAGTTTCATATTGGACTTCAGAAGCCATTTTTCCTGAAAGGGCCGTCTAGAGAGAAACGTAAATCGCATTGGCTGGAAAGTCCTAGGGTTATAGCCACACAATAGAAGATGAGAGATTATAGTTTGACTTTCAATAGTACAAGTTTGTCGAGCTGTTCTCTATGTCCGCTCGGGACGACTTTGTAGCCCGGGTGTATATGTTTGGAATTTAGGCGTTCCTAGGGCCGCGGAAGAAGCAACTGACCAATTAAGCTGAGTTTATACCATGCCGTGGCATATCTTCAGTCTTTGGTGTATACTCATCTCCGGAGTGGTTTTGGCAGAATAACATGTTAAGCATTTTACTTCGAACTCGCTATATAGGACATTATCGTAGATATACTCACGAGGGCAGGCATTTAACCTCGAAAGGTCGATCTTAGAATAGCTAAAACAAAGCGAGAGACAAGACCGCTGATGATGTGGCCGTCCTTAAGATGTAGTATTATTGAATACAGAAGTGCACGGAATTTCTGTACCGGTAGTATTGCGCAAAGATGGTCCCATTCTGCTTAAGTCGAAGGGATGGAATGCTATTTTGCAGGTATCTGAAACTCAGCTTCCAGGAGCAGGCAGGGTTGATGAATGTTTTTAGTATATAGTTCAAAGACTGTTGAGGGCATTTTAAAGTGCCGGCCGTTGGTGGCTATAGTTTCCATCCAATTACTTGCTGTCATTGCCGGTCCTCGCACTACACGAAGGTAGAGTTGAACATTTCAATGCTTCCGCATCGCATATTTCCTATTTCCAGCTGATAATTTAGGATTTCCTCGCGACCTAACACTGCAATGCATCAATCGAGCGCTCGAAGTAGCGCAGTACCAATCAAAAAGTCTCGTTGAAAGATGTACAACGGCTGTTAAATGCAGATATTGCATCAAGGCATGATATATGCCATTCATACTCAAACGCTCCAGACTGAACACTGCAAACTCGATCGGACAGCTCGGAGGGCATGAAAAGAATGTATCGCGTTGATTTGCAATCTGACATGCTGGAACGATCTTACGCATCTAGAAGAGACCGGTTCTAGCTTGACGATTTCCCTAGCAGACGACTGTTGCCAGTCGTGGCATTATCTCTTCAAATCAGAGCCCTATGAGAGCGAGAGCCCCATATCATCAAGCCATGATAGATTTAGTGTCTTCTCCTTCGGCTCATATAAAGGGGATCGACATTGAGCGGCCCGCCTTCATCAGATAAGAGTTAGAGAGTACTGTCTATGCAAATGTTACAAGCAGACCAGCTTTCCTAGAGCTGGAATGTGAGCAGAGTTTGATTGAACCAGACTCATTCACGCGCAACTGCATGAGCCGGAGCAAGGAGGAGATGATTTCACCAGGGCTTTAGTCCGTTGATTCAACGTTGGAAAAGGCAATCACTGGTTCCGAGCGTATTCCATGTTGGTATACTGGAACGCACATTTGGAAAGACATATATTTTCCAACACCGCGAAGCATCTCGAGCATCACCCAGGAACCCACACGAGCCAGGATAGACGCTTCCCATACCAAGACTGTCGAAGAACGTCCGGAGAGTCAGTCCGCAACTGACCATCCTATAGCCGGCGAACCTATTCTCAAGAGCGAAGAATACCCCATGTTGAAGCCTTTATTGCGAGGTTTGGGTCTGCTGCAAAGGCCATATGATTGTTACTTGTCGGCATTTAGCCGGCCACTAGAATGTCCTCTCACAGAAAATGGGCTTTTTGGATCCAATGATACTCGTTGATTACCTGAAAGTAGTAAGCCCTTGTTTAAAAGGACGGTTGTAGACTTGCTTGGCTAGATCTTTGGGGAGGTCTGGAATGTATCCCTGAAATCGCGAGTGTGTGGCCAAGGTCATATGACACCATGACCAGGGCGGTGGTGGTCATAGTGCTGGTGAACTAGCGTAGCTTGAAAAAGACACTTCTACATGGAAGTGCTATCAGGCTGGTCTATAGATTGATAGGATTGTCTTGCAAAACGATTCCACAAGTCCTTGTAAGCTGTATGATCCATTATCATACAATCAGGCTAAGTCAAATAGGGCAAGTTTGACAGGTTTCGCTCAGGGAGATAGGGAAGATGGATATGTGTCATTTTTGAGGTTTCCCTGAATCAGTTCGACTCTACCTGTTCAACTACAGCTGCTACAGTTGCCAATATCATTTTATGCAAACATTCCCTCAGGCATGCTTTCATGCGTTATTGGCCCTAAGGCCCCGTCCTGAATGAATGTAACAAGACTTATCTTACATATCAAAGAATGTTGCTACATTGGAGGCTTTGAGGGCCTGGTATGCTCGCGCGAGTTAAAGGGTTCACATAATAAGCTGCACCTCCCTCCTTGAGCTTCTTGACGCACCTACGCCCGCACATCCGGATACTTCAATACTCACGATTAAATACCATCATGAAATTGACCGGTTACTGCCTTCTTGTCGCTCTAATTTCATTCGCTATTCCCCGCGCGGAGGCCATTCTGGCTGATTCATCCTATCAAGCCTCTACCAGTCTGCATGAACACATCATCGACGTTTATCAATTCTCGGCCAGCGGTTCCTTTATCGACAATATTGTGCTCCGACATAATGGCATTCTCTTGGTGACTCGCATCGATGTTCCTGAGGTGTGGTCGATTGATCCACGAACAGGTACTGCATCGCTTATATTCAATTTTCGTAATAAAGACGCTGGGATCTCTAGCTGTTTTGGTATTACGGAAGTCGCCAAGGATATTTTCACGGTAGTGACCGGTGAATTTGACGTGGGAACATTTTCTGCTACTCCAGGCTCATTCAGCGTTTGGAAAATTGATTTCACATGTCAGCATCACGACGAAACGATATCCGACTGGCAAGGCACACAAAGAGTCCCCACGGTTACCAGAATGGTTGACATCCTCGAAGCTAAGGCGCTTGGAGCCTCGACCTTGTTCAGAAGCGGGGTGTCTTCGTATCTTCTCCTCTCCGAAAGTCCTAGGGGAACAATATGGAAGGTAGATTTGCGAACATCCCGTTATAGCCCGGCGCTTTCTGAAGAATCGATGCTTCCCATCACTAGTGGCCCGACTATGGGGGTAAATGGGATCAAGGTATTTGAGGGATATCTCTACTACGCCAGTGTCACCAAAGGCCAGTTACGTAGGATACCTCTCAGCGAAACGGCAAGCGCGACCGGCCCTTCCGAGCTCGTCATACACAAAACTGGGGTTGACAATTTTGACATCTCCAAAGGCGGAATTGTTTATCTGGCGGCCAGCACAGAAAATCAGATATTGAAGCTTACCACCGAAGGAAAGATCCTTGAGGTTTTTGGAGCTGAGAACTCAACAGCCATCGCTGGACCAACCTGTTGTGTGCTAGATTTGAGTGGAAGTAAAGTCTTTATTGGCACAAATGGCGGACAATTTGCTCCGGTGAACGGGCGCTTTATGGAGCCGGCAAAGGTTGCTGTTATTCAAGCTTGATTTGGAGTTTGTACACAAAGTTTTACGCTTATACGCTAAAGAAATTATACATGTTCTGTCAAAGCATTTTGATGCAGTGGGCGGGTGGATAGATGGCTTGTCGGTTTTACATACTTACTTTGCCACCTGGGGTTTAATCTTTTGGCTAGTCTGCTATAACTATGTTCCTTTGAATTTCATCACCGAAGCGCTGAGCAAACTCAGAGCTAGGCAAGCATGTAGCCACTGCTGAGAGTAGAAAGCCAAGTGCACCGGACGCTAGCCGTGCCAACGCTGTGAGGAAAAAGGCGTCGATTGTATCTACGGGCTTCGGAGCCGGGATATTCTAGAACGGTATGTAGAGGACTCCATCTGGCTGCATGCGGTAGCTACCCTCCGCCAACGGGTCGGCGAGAATTGATTATTAAACTTCGTTAAACGTCCCGATGAGCTTTCGACCACGCAACTCCGTGCGATACGAATACACATGCGCAATTATGGAAGACGCAA
The DNA here is from genome assembly GCA_022985105.1 of Penicillium ochrochloron. Classification (NCBI taxonomy): domain Eukaryota; kingdom Fungi; phylum Ascomycota; class Eurotiomycetes; order Eurotiales; family Aspergillaceae; genus Penicillium; species Penicillium ochrochloron. The sequence continues at coordinate 23,986 of JAAVMA010000003.1, forward strand.
CAACCCTACAAGCCTGGTTTGCGACAGTATAAAGCGCGATTAAGAAAAATGGGATATACCCGAAGGTTATCTACAACCTTGATGAGACGGGCTTTTCGATGGATGCGCCTTACATATTCGCAGAAGGTAGTCATGCATGCTGAAAATTGTAGTCGGAGACGTCTCCTATAGCTATGGAAATGCAATAGGTCAATGTGATCGAAGCAATTTGCGCATGTAGCTCTTCGCTACCGTCATGTGTGATTTTCAAATGCAAGATTGCTATTGCTTGTTGGTTCGATAATCTCCCGGAAGACTGGCGATTTGAGGTCTCAGATAATGGCTAAACTACCAATAAGGCTCTCGCTCGACTACACTGGTTACAAAAACCTTTTATTCTATCAACGACGAATTGGCGCATATGTGACTGGTTTCACTTATTGATCCTCGACGTTCATAGAAGCTACCTCACGCCTCAATTCAACCGAGTCCGCGTAGAAACCAATACTATACCTCTTTATATACCTTCACACTCTTTATATCTACTATAACTACTATATGTTAGCTGCGTTCGAGTGATTAAGAGGATATATAGTCGTTTCAGAGATCCTGCGCGTACGGGATACAAACTATATCGACAACTATGGTTTCTCAGAAAACAACCAACATGCACCGCTAAAAGTCTTCTTAAATTGTCTATTATTCAGAATAGCCTTATAGCTAGTGGCGTAGTACCAGTTCATACCGAAAGAGTGCTTTTAAAGCTTAACATCTCTCTCGGAACTCCGTCACCACTTAGTGACCAGTTAAGCAGCAGATCTAGCCAATCCACACCAAAAACGCCTAGAAGGGTAGCTCAACTACACAAGCCGGTTAGCATGCTCAAGTATCTACTAGATTGGCGGTCAAAAAGCCCTCTAAGCCGTCATTTTGTGTGTACTCCGCTTGAATATTTGTGGGCTAGGTCATTAAGAGTTTCAGATTATTAAATTTCTTCGCGTCGAACATCTGCTAGGAAATATCAATTGATGAGCTTTCTGCGAATAGCAAAATTCTCTAAATTTTCACCACTCAAAAACATGATCTATTCCCTATATCAAGAGACTTCACTATTCTTAGACTTGGCAAGACGCAACTCCGTCGTGTATATTATCTCATTGGGAAATCCGCTTTATTGCTCTATTCAGATTGTTATCTATGCCCTTCAAATATCCTGTTTTTTGTGGCTCAATTAGCAATAGATCCGTGAAGGAGAGGAGTAGTCAAAACATTATGCTTGGCGGACACAAAACGGAGTTGGGCTAGATTGCAATCTAGATCTCGGATAATACAGGCCGATTAGCAACTTTGTGATTAAGCAGCTAATCTAGTACAAACGTAACCGAGAGAAGTGAACTAGAGCGATGAAACTAATACTGCGGCGCTCTTCTTCCGCCCTCAGCAAAGTGGCTAATGGAAGGCGATCATTTGCGGAAATGCATGATTTAGTCAATCACAAAACGCGAGCAGACTAGAGAGACATCCTAAAAAGTCTGTAGTTGAAATAGCTTGGCCAGCCTACTATCAGCATATCCTAATCTCATGCGCAATATACTGATGGCTACTAGTATCTGTGAAGCAATAATTTAATTTTGGTAAAGGCCGAAGTAATGTAACATGACAAAGTAGTAGCCTTGGGACCGTTGGGTGTAATGCAGAAGGGATATCAATTTCCCTTATCATCTCGCTTCGTGGCGCTACCTTGAATGGCTTGGCGAACTCAACATATATTTGATTGCACGGCAGGCTATTGCCGGTTCCACATACATCGAGTCAAACCCCCCAAATCCACAATGTTTACGCATTTGAAAACCTGGCTGATAATAGCAAGGAAGCATTGTCTCGCCTCGCTATTTGCAATATCTCTTATTGCAATAGCGCAATATCACCATTGCGGGAGTCGTCCTATTTCCGGCTTGGTGTATACTCGTGGCCTAGAAGCCGGAACACAGTGGGTGGCTTTGTGAGTTTCACTTTGGGCAAGAGCATTGGCGCTTTCACACCAATACGAGAACGGAGATGGGTAATAGGTAGCTCCCATGACCGAGGACGCTTCAATAGAGCCGGGCTCCCACTGTCCGGGTGTAACATGGACAGGTATAGAAGGCTCACAAGAGTAAAGGAAAGATTCCCTATGGTCTTGGCACTTCTCGACTTGGCCCGTAGTTAGATGCTGCAGGGCGCCACATTGTGGGAAAGAGGTAAAAGAATTGTTCACATGAGAAAAATGTGCCCAGTCGCTGGCGAAATTATCCACAGGCTCCATATCGTTTTGTTCAATATCGCTACACCATGAAAGTCCAGAAGTTTTAGGTTTTCTTATCTTGTTCGAAACTTCCGGACTTGAAATCTGTTTGATCAATTGCTTGCCTGTATGGAAGAAATTAGCCTCATGAATGACGATAACACTGAACAACGTCTTACCTGTCTGTCCACTGAGCAACCATTCTTCTGCTTCTCTTATATTGTAGACCTCCTCAAGAAATTGGAGTTTGCTTCTTGGTCGAATTTGATCTCGAATAGACCGATCTGCCTCTCTGAGTGTGTCCACAGTTACTCCATGGCTTGCGCGCAGCTCACGGACGATGTGGATGAGGAGTCGAATTCGCTCTGTGCGGTTAGCTGCACATAGGGAACATAGGGAAATAAAGGTGGAACGTGCTCATACCAACTTTCGGGAGATGATCTGGCTCGTGGTGGCGCACTAGAGAAGGCCACCAGGGCGGCTTTGTCATCTCTGGATCAAACTGGACTTTGCTTCCTCCAACTAACTTTCGTCCATTATATGGGTAGTTGACTTGCTTTCTTGGCTCAAGTATCTTGATATACGCCTTGGCAAGGACACGGCAGTTGGTTTGTTGAAAATTTGCGAAAGCCTTCTCATAGATATGGATCATCGCTTTTGAATCTTGGATTGGAAACGTGCCATTATCGTATGTAGAGCCTTGCAGGAAAGGATACAAACCAAGTCCATGCTGGTCCAAATTCGGATAATGAATCTGAAAGGTGTAGGGTTGCCAATGATGGTCCTTCTGCTGCTTCCAAATTGGCAATTTGCGCCGTGGCCGCTTTCTCTGTTTCATTTTCACGGGCTTGGTTATGATGCGGGCGTCTGGCTCGGCAAATGTGAGGGGCTGTTGCTGTAAATTCAAGCCGTACATTTTCATGAAGACTGTACCTAGAAGTGACAAGGCTTGTTAACCTCCGAGTAGTGTGCCTACGAACAAAACAAGAAGCACATGCTTACAGTAGATTATTATACACAGAAGCGGCTGGTCAATGATGCTATTATCGACTTCTGCATAACTCTTTTGTCCTGGTTTCCAATAAAGACCGATAGGTGAATCGACTGGCTGTAAAGTCGAAGAACTTTGGTTGAGCTTGGAGATCGTAGAGCGGGTTTATCGCACAGGTTGAGTCGGCTCACTGCGTCGATGACGCGCAAAGGGTGCCTTGAAAATGGAAATGAATGTGAAATCTCGAGCCGCAATGGTTAAGGGGCCGAAAAGGAGGATGTGAGGGTGTTAGGACAAATTATATATCGCTCTATAGACTGGCTTACCATTCTGTAAAGATAAATAAGCCTCTTTTAATATTCGACCAAGGACTATCGAAAGGCCTTCGTTCCTATTGAAGCTACTTGCATTCACATTCATCATAGCAAGGAAGGTAGCTCCAGGTACTATGTTCCTGTCATGGAATACGAAGTGGCTTGCAGGAGTTCACTGTATTTCCTCTATTTAGTGGAAGTAGGTTGATAGTGTTCGGCTGAACTGGTTGAATTAGTTAACAGGCGGTAACAAGAGGCAATGCTATTGGCTGGCTCCCATGCCGCCAATAGACAAACATTGCACACAAAATAGCGGTGAGTAGTTATTAGGCTCCCAAGCCGTGCATCCCATCCCATAGAACAGTTTTCTCGCTCTCACACGAAGATCTCCCGGCGCTAGCTCACAGGGCGGGCTGTCAAAATATGACTAAATGAACCACAAAGCGAGCAGGGTACACTGTGTCTGATCATTCTACCCTACGCAGGAATCAGATTTGCGTATCTTGAAACTTTTAATCAAAATCATAATATTGAGTGAGAGCAGTGCTTTGCCCGCGTACTTATGCCCGCGTACTTATGCCCGCGTACTTATGCCCGAGTAAGGAAGCCAGCTAATAGTCGCCGCCACTATGGTTCATTTCAGCGCCATCTGGTATCAACGCCTTCTTGTCTCATATCACCCCCCGTCAGTAATAATCTGCTACATAGATCCATGCCTCCGAAGAATCAAGCAAATGAAACAGTGAAGGATACAAGGAACACCGAATGCTTCAGACCAAGCAACCGCGACTTGTTTGTTTATGCAAGCTTTTCTACGTAACGTTAGTTATCACATTTTGTCGTGGGATGACTAAGTCCTTCGTTCTTGGTTCTGTCTCGTTCATTTGAACAATCCATTCCACCAGCGAATAAGTAGAGTGACACGATGTCTGGAACTGTAGCAGTTATGCTGGAAAATAATTTCGCCAGTAAATTGAGGTCAGGCGTACTGCTGTTGACTGACTCCAGTGCTCAAATTTACACGCTCATTGAGAGTGAAACAGCTTCTTGTTGTTCAGTGTAAGGTAGCATTCAACAAGTACCCTAGAGGTAGCGGTAATTGGTGGGGCGAGCGTTCATCAGTAACTCTACTTCGAGGCGTTCATGCATCTCGGCCCCGGATGCTTGACGTCTAGTTGCCTATTTCGAACACAGGCATGGAAAACAGACGACACGAATCGTGTTACCGCATTACGCTCACTAGTGGAGTTTAGCCGCGCACTGACCTGACGATCTGTACGCCACGTTCTTGCGGGTCTGTTCTCGCCTTGCCGACACGCATAAACCCGCGGAGAGTAATCCTTGCGTTGGCACTTCTCCCGAACAACGTTATTGAGCATCCGTACAGAGTTTTCAAAAATTTCATCACTTTCTGGGCCATGGAAGTACGAGGCTAAACTCAATCAATCAATGAATCAATCAACACTCTATTAACCTGTTGCAGCCTAACTAGTGGCGTATGGCTATGCAGGCGCTACCTCCGGCGGAAGCAAGAGTGATCCGAACGCCAGACCCGCGCATGAAACGGTAAATACATAGGAAAACGGCGTCTTGCCATATAAAATCAGCCCAAAACAGTACCAAAACGCCCTCAGTGCCCTCATTCCCACGATATATCTCTCAATTCGCCCTCACATTGGCCTGCTGCTTCCTCTGCATCTCCATCTCCGCTTTCCCCTGGTATCCACATCCTCCTGCTTCGTTCTCAATTGGTGGCGTTCGTTGTCGGTTTGACGTATTGGATGTATTCTTCCACGACCTCTCGGTTGGCCGCGGGCTTGTCGTTCCTCCTACCCAGCGTCTTCACCCCCTGTGCCGTTACCAGATCGTCCCGGTAGATCGTTGTCGTTGCCTCCTTCGGGTGGCTCTGGCTCCATTTCGACGTGCCGGAACTGCCCAAGTAGGCCTGTTTGAAGCATAAATTCGGCCACATAGCGGGTGGCCTGCGAGTGCGATACAATTGCATCGTAGTCGGTCGAATCCCCAAGATCGGTCATCCGGATCTTGTCAAGGAACGTCTGTCTCAGATCAGCGTACAACGGGCACTGCATCAGGATGTGTCTCGGTGTTTGAGACCCTTCTCCACAGTAACACTCATCTGATTCAACGCCTTGATTTTGAAGAGAAAGTGATTCAGTGCGATGCGCATCGACCGCATTTGCATCAAAATCGAGGTATACGGCTTCGAAAGGGAATCGAATAACCGAAGTACCTTCTTGTCTGGAACCTTCACCAAACGCTGGTTCGGCTTGCCAGTTCGCCCCTTCGCCCACTTGTGCCCATCTCTCTTTGATGCGCCGCCGCACTCGACGCTTTGCGGTCGCTGCTAGAAGGACTCGACCGCTGGGGGATCCGCGTGCCGAATCACCGGCGTGAGGTTGATCCGCTCCGTTCTCCACACCTGTCGGAACAGGAGCAGCAGTGGACCCGGAGAACGGAGAATATAGTAAACCCGCATGTATTAGTCATTATTATGCCCGCATAATAATGCCAGATAGGGGCTTTATAGCAATTCAGACTTGTTGACATCCAATTGGTGCACCATGCATTTGACTAAGCAGTAATTCCGACAACACCTCCCGTTGCCGCCAACTTTGCTTCAACGTCGGCAGTCTCATTGCCAGGAACGCCCAAGTGTGCGGGGATCCAACGGATCTCGATGGGAATCTGATCGAACGTGGGCTTTTGCCGCTGTGTTAGCGATCGAAGGGCCCGAACGTGATCATAAATGCGAGAGAGCACGAACTGGCCCGACGATCGCTTTGGGTTTTGCACCGCCTGGATGGCGGCCTGGCAGTCGGAGAAAATCACTGTCTTCGTGGGTCTTTGGTCTTCTGGCCGGTTGGCGAGATTGGCAACCGCCATTTCAATGCCGTTGAGCTCGGCAACGTACACTGTTGATTCTTCAGTGGTTCCAAGATAGCGCCGTTGAAAAACTCCCTCACGCGGGGCAACGGCTGAAGCGCCGACCTGGCCTTCATACCCACTTCCATCTGTGAAGAAGAGGATCGTTCGATCCTGCGAGACCGTCGGGGCTCGGTCTACTGCGGCTTGTTGATGATATTGAATGCTATCATGCGAGGCTCGCGCAGCCTCTGCATCCCGGTCGATGGTGCATGGGATCCGTGCTTCCCATGGCGCTAGAACGAACGCTTTGCGTGATTCCCACGTCCCTTGTTGGTTTAGAACACCGCCTTTCCTCCACCTGAGGGCTTCAAGAGGGCTCCATCCCCCTTTCTTGATCTCCCCGGGGGATCGCTGCCGACGTAGACACTCTGGTTGGGCCCACGCCGCACCTGTTTGGATTCGTATTGCTATTTCTTGAATGATTTGGTCCATGAGTAGGTGTATTGGTGTGATGAAGAGCTCCACGTTGAGTGCTGCCGCACTAGTTGATTTGAAGGCCCCGCTGATGAGGATTGCGGCCCTTCGCTGGGTCTTGGTGAATTCATTGATGGTGCGTCGTAGCTCACCGGCCGTCATTGCTCTTGCAGCAGGGCAATACCATGCAGACACCCCGTAGAGCATCTGCGGCACTACCACTGCCTGGTAGACCTTTCGCATAGCCGCTAGTGAGGCACCCCACACCGATCCTGTCATCGCTCGAAGGGCTTCCAGGCTGCCGTTGGCCTTGGCGAGTAATTTCTGGCGGTGTGTGTTGAAATCGAGGTGTTTGTCAAGCCACACACCTAGATATTTAGCGGATTGTGTCGGTTGTATTGATAAATTGCTGTATTGGACGGGCATTTGGTCGTTGCCCTCGGGGTGCCCTCATCAGCAGGGCCTTCAAATCAACTAGTGCGGCAGCACTCAACGTGGAGCTCTTCATCACACCAATACACCTACTCATGGACCAAATCATTCAAGAAACAGCAATACGAATCCAAACAGGTGCGGCGTGGGCCCAACCAGAGTGTCTACGTCGACAGCAACCACGATCACCCCAGGAGATCAAGAAAGGGGGGTGGATCCCTCTTGAAGCCCTCAGATGGAAGAAAGACGGCATCCTTAACCCAATGCGCGAGGTCTTAGTCGCCCAAGCTGGCTCACTGCAGTCGAATGGGGTTTTCTCATATCCAAGTTGATCTATTTATGTAAACTCCAATACGAACCTAGCAGAGTTCGATCCACTAGCTTTCATTCTATTTCTTTCTAAGCGATCACTGGAGTTAACATGGATTATATCATTGTATACCCGGGATGTTTCTCAATTATCTCGCACTCCACGCCTTACCACTTTCGGATTAGCTTATTAGGGTACCTCAAGTATGTACAAGCATAAATGTAAAGCTTGAAGTGCGAGATATCTTAGTTTGCGGTTAATGTGTTTCGTTCCCTGCCTTAACTATCTCGTGCATCGACCTGTCTGGGTCGACTGGACTGCCTTGAGCGATCCCACCTGAGTAGCTAGGTACGTTAGCTACCGGGTATGCCACGTCACCATCCGTCAAAAGACCTAAGAATTCTTGCGTGCAAGACGTCCAACAATACGCACCCACTAAATGGCCAAATCCGGAAATAAAGTGATTTTGCTTCTAAATTGTGCCCTACTTTTCCTTTCATTGCCATCCCTCTGATATTGAGAATCGGGAGGTTTTCGCTATTCCTGAATCAACTTGTTTACATGGCAAATCAATCTCGCTTCCAAAGCGTGTGTGCTTGAGAACATAGATTGTAGACGGATGTATTCAGATTCATCGCACTCAAAAACGATATTTGACAGCTAGGTCATTTTATAGACGATTCTAACCCAGACTACACCATCAAAACCCTCAAGTACTTTCTTCTCTGCCCGCCCAGCCAGCCCGTGCCCATAGTTCAAGTCTAAACAACATACAACAAACCCAGCCATCAACAAGACAAGAAAAGCTATACTCAAAAGAAAAAGACCAAAAATTCTTAATACGTCAATGCAAAAAAAAAAAAAAAAACGGAGCCCCAAGCACGAAAGCACAGGCTAAATATACATTCATATTGTAGGCACACTCAGGGCCAATGCAACAGGAAAAGAGGGTGAAAATGACGGGCCTAGGTATCTTTGTTATCCGTCTACTCTCCTCCATTTCCCAAGGTATCAAAACCGAACCGAATCAACCCAAAACAAGAAAAGAAATATCCACCATCATCAGACCGCACCGGGTCCCTTGTGATTTGACTGATCAAGTAGTAGTTTCGGCTTGATGTAATCCTCGTCGAGTTGCCGGAACCATGCGGCGTGATCGCCCGAGGCACCGCCCTGCCAGAGGTCTCGCAGAGCTTCGCGGGCGCTGATACCTTGCGGTTGCCGGGCGGGGGAGACACTGGCTGATATGGGGTTTGGTGAGGGTGTATGTGTGCCGACTGAGGGGTGTGAAGATTGGCGGCGAAGGCGCGATGCACTGCTCGCGGCTGGTGGGAGGTCGTCGTCTGAGAGGCCGTCTAGATCGAGATCGAAATCGTCCGGGTGGGCGACTTGGCCGGCACGGCTCTTGCCTGTGGGTGGGAGGCCGAATTCGTCGTCACTGCCGCCGCTGCTGATGCTTCGGCTGCTTGGGCCTGGACCGCCGTTGAGGAGGGTTGCGGTTGATGAGCGATCGCGTCGCGACTGTGCATCCTTGGGGGTGTAGGCTGCCGAGTACATCCGAGTATGGCCCTGAGGTGGGCTGGGCCGACGGTTGCTGCCGGTTGAGTAGCTGTCTGCTCGGTCGACGCCACCGCGCGTTGGTTGGTTGACTCCATCGAGAGGAATGCCGGACTCGGTACGCCGGGGCATGTAGCCAAGAGCAGTATCAGAGCGCTTGTAGTAGGTACCACCGTGAGTGACTTCAATGTCGAACTCGTCGTCGGAATCAATCTCCTCCACAACTCCGGTTCGGATACCCAAAATTTCCAACATGCGTGCCGTGGTTCCTCCGAAGATAATCACGGTCAACACGACAACGACTAGAACTGTGGCTCGCAGAGTAGGGGCATTAACGCCGGAAAGACCAGCGGCCAGTGCAACACCGACAGCACCACGTAGACCGGCCCAGAACAGCATCGCTTGATAGGCAAATGGCAACTCATCGGGGACTTCGATACCACGGCGCCGAGCTCGGTAGCGAATGAACCAATTGATAGCCTTTGAAAGAGGGAACACAGCAAGGTAGCGGGCAAGACAAATGCCGAAGACCGACACGAGAATGAACAGCGGATTGAAATGCAGGTTCGACTCGACAAACAGATCCAGACCAAGATAGATGAAGATAAAGTTCTCCGACAACTGCGCCATCACCTGGAACAGGTATTTCGTGGTCAACTGTGTTCGGCGAGACATGTTATAGTAAGCGTAATGCTTCAATGTGATGCCACAAAACAAGAGGGACACAATTCCTGTGTGAGAGTAGGTTAGCTCTGGAGCTTCCATCCCTTCGAAACCACAAATGAACGTCAGTCATCAGCAGTAAACTCACCAGACAAATGCACGCCATTAGAGAAGAAGTAGCTGGCGTAAGCAATCAGGACAATCAGACAACTCTCGATCTTGGGCATCCGCCGAACCAAAGTGTACTTGAGTCCCAGCGCAGTAGCGATACCAACAATAATACCAACCAACATGCTGCCAAAGAACACAAGCAAGAAGAGCCCACCAGCCTCAAACAGGTTCAAAAAGGTCAGGGAGCCAGCCTCGCTCTCCGCATACTTCTGTGCAGTCTCGAAAAGCACAATAGCAATAGCATCGTTCAAAAGCGCCTCACCAAAAATCACCGTGTAAAGCTTCGGCTCGACCTTGTACAGATTGAAGATAGCGAGGATGGTCACCGGGTCCGTAGCGGATAGTGTTGCACCGACGGAAATCGCCTCGACAAAGGAGATGTTGAGCCCGTCCAGCGGGATCCGTGTCCAGAGGTACAATACCAGGCCGAGAACGATAGCGGAGATAAAAGTACCGGCGAACGCAAAGGTAAGGATTGTACCGATATGCCGGAAGAAATTCGCTTGATGGAGCTCGTATCCGGAAGCGAGGATGATCGGAGGGAGGAGGAGGTTAAAGAAGAATTGGTAGTCGAACGCGACGCTGTCCTGGAGGTTGGACTTTGACGATAGGCGAATGATGAGCCCAACAAACATTCCTATCGCGCTGTCAGCAAAAACTGGGTTGGCAATTCCTGCGAACCTGCTACCGCAGGTTTGAAAGAAGCCTTCGCTTCATTTCCGAGTCGACATACCCGCAAAAATCGATAATACTGTTTCGTGGACAGCTTGGATCTTCCTCTGCTGAAGGATGTAACTCGTGAACAGGGCGAACATCAACAGCATGATCATAATAAACAGCGCCCAGGAGCTAGTAATCTCCTTGGAGCCCGCTTCAGGCGAATCTATATTCCAAGAATCATAGTCAGACCATCGTATTCCATGCATAGACTTCTCGGCATCAATCGAGGGAGAGGGGCTCGGGAGCTTGTGCTTGCTTGCGTACCATCAGGATCTGTGTCTTCCGCCGCTCGCCCTGCGATAACAATCAAAGGTTAGCTGTAAGTTCAGCAGAGAATAAGCAAGCAAAAAGACAGAAGCTGTTAGGAGCACATACGAAGCAGGGCGTGGACGGCTTCGCCCATTAGTTGAGTAGCCATTTCGACTCGATCACGAACCTCCGAGGGTCCGGCGCGGATGACACCTGGCGGTTAAGAACTCCCGCGCGGCGAGTCAGATAGGGCGAGACTAGGAGCGCATACTCTGCAGGCCAGAAGGTGCAGGATAAAGGAATGAGCGGGAGGTGGCGCAATGAGATACAAGTAGGTCTCTAGAATTCAAGGTGGCCAGGCTTGGAGTTGTGAGTTGAGTTGCATCGAGCGGAGGGACTGGTGGAAGGGTATGGTATCAGAAGTACAGTACAAAATACCAGGACAGGGGTTGTGCCACCATCCCTGCTGGTGGCAACACCCCTGGGCTGTTCTGGTACTGTAATGTCTCTGTTTTACAGAAATTTGACACGTGGGCCTCTTTCACAGTGCCGCGCAATTTGCCAAGAAACGGCCAGCGCGGGTAAATGGGACAAGAGGCGTATATCTCACTACCTCGATATCAACAAATCATCAGGGTAAAAACATCTATATAAGACTCTATTATTAAAAGCTTCATAAGTGCCAATCCAACACTCTGACAAAACAGATGACCATGTCGTGTCATATCATAGTATATCATGTCACTGCCCCCTACATTCGGACGATGACTGCATCGTCCAGGGCTGACCCACTTCCCTCTGCGCACTACATCATCGGTATGCCTTGCAGGATTGGATTCACAGAAGGTAAGATTGTGTTTACATATCTCCGGGATCAACCAGTCTCTCAAACGGGAAACTTGAACCATAAGATCTCCAGTTTCATCGCGAGCCCTCAGCCAGCCTACTAGTAAGCCACGCCGCAACCAGTGCAGCACATCCACCAAAACGAAGCACCCATCCCACACTATCATCCCACGGCTCGCCGCGCGGCTTCTGAGCAGCCTTGAAGATAGCACTGCAGATCAAGCTAGAAAAGATCTGAGGGAACGAAACGGCCACGTTGTGAAGACCCAACACAATACCCGCCTGTGCGAGGTTTTCTTCCTCACTGATGGGAAGTGGCTTCCGGGCACCATTCTCCGCATCATGGCCGTCGGCATCATCGTGATCGGCGTCTTCATGATCATCCTCACTAGACACAGGTGCATAAGAGCCGGAGCTAATGTTCTGTGCCCTGCCGGACTCCGTCGCTGAGCCGGTCCCTCCTGTTTCGTGACGATGTTGGCGCCTTGTGACATCGGTGCGGGCAACCTCGGCGGAGATTAGAGCAAATGGTGCCCAAAGTGTCAAGGCCCAGCAGATACCGACGAAGCCAATGACGGCGGAGCCGGCTGGGACGGACGAAATGAAAAATGTGCTGAACATGCATACTGCAAAAAGTAGATGAGAGAGGAGCCAGGTCCGGCGGAGTGTCAATCCGGGGATCTGCAGGCGGGAGAGCCATGTCGGCTTTTCCTCGACAACCTGGTGAGGTGTTCCGTCGAGGAGTGGCTCATATGATTGACCTGTTTCACCTCCATCCTCATCCTCGGGATAGACAATTCGTTCACGATGGGCTGTAGTTTCAGAGACTTGGCCAGATGTAGGGATCACAAAGAGCGGGAGAACAATATTGGCCACAAAGGAGATAATGGCATAAGCAAGCAGCGCAGAGGTTCCAACCCGAGTAGCGTCTTCCCACGTCTGATCAATCTGATCATCGGGCATATTGGGGTGATCCTTGAAGATGGGGTTGACATAAAGCTGACCAACATAAGTAGTCGCGTAGTACAGGAATGGGAACCATCCTGCCCACGCAGCGAGCTGAACCTCGCAGACCCGGGCGATCTGCGGTGGTAGATGGCGAATAGACTTAAAAACCTGGCGGAAAAAGGAGACAATACCCAGACCATCGGAAGGTGGTGGCCCATCCAACCTAGGATCACGCTCCTTGATGTAGAGACAAGTGGCGAGCAATGTGATGCTGAGGGATATGGAAGCCAGAGCGCAGAGAACTTGGAACTGGGTCTTTCCAAGGAATGGGAGAATCTTCGGTAGATCGAGATATCCGCAGATGAAACCAAAAATATTGCCGACGCCTGTCACACGACTAGCCCATGCATTAGCAACCTCCTGCTGGTGAGCAGGACAGTTATCGACAATGAATGCTCGAATAGCCGCTTGGACTGCGAGGTATATCGTTAGTTCAGCCACGCCTTCATTTCACAGTCGCTAAACATACCGGTATTGATCGCAAAGTCAAGACAATACATCAGAATCGTCGCAACAACAATATTCGTAATCTTTGCTCCGCCAGACTGTCGATCGACGCCAAATATCGACAAAATCCCACCCATAATCTCCTGAACCCAAGACAATGCAAGCAACGAGATGATAAGTGCCACAGCACCCCAAAACATGAATGGCTTTCTCTTACCCCATGGATGCCGGCAATTATCGCTTCGAATACCGATATACGGTTGCACGAGGGTACCAGTCACAGGACCCGCTATCCACACAAATGCGAGAAGAGCTTTGCTCATGCCAAGTGAGAGCAGAAATGGCTGTAGAGCGATCAGTAACACATTCAATCGAGGTCTTTGCGCGCCATCAAAACGAGGAGACGCAATTAATCATCAAGGAGCTGGAGATGAACTTACCGACCCGTTAGACAACTCCACAGACCAAACAACCTGCAACCTGTTCCACACCATAATCAGAATCCATAACTCGACCATCTTGCAACCCCCATATCCAACCAAACCATACAAGATGGAGAGAACTTACCCCCCAATAGAAATAGTCAACAAAAACAAATACCACTCACTCTTGGACGAATCATCCAAATCCTTCCCTTCAACCTGGCCTTCGACAAACCCACCGTCGAAGTCATTTCCACGCCGTGACTCCATAAGGGGCGAATGTTCGTGGACGGTTTGCTCTATCGTCGAGTGTACCATGGACGTGATTTGTGATTTGGCGATGGCCTGTCCGATTAGAGTTGACCCACTGTTATACCCCACGATCGTTTCACAGGGCACGGAGATACAGCATATGAGCTATCTGGAGATGCGAAAGGTATAGAGGTAGTCGGGTGAAGGTGGTCTGTATTTTGACGGTGGTACGTCGCTGGTTTATCTCGGTTTTAACGAGTCATTGGCCGTCAATTGCGCTGTGAGGCATCGAGGACTGGGGGCCGCAAGTGGGTAGGAGTAGTCGGACGGTTCGGCAGTCGTGTGGGCTCATGTGGGTTATGGAGCAGTTCTCAAGTACGCCGACTTGGTTTCTGTGTCGAATATGTTATCGAAGTCAGCGAATAAGCTAGCCGCGAAGCTTTGGGGGACCGGAGATGTCTATCTACGGTCGAAGCTCAGCTGCACATTTGGGGAGAAGACGTCAGCGCACGTGATATTCAAATGTCTTGGCTCGGCCGAATGAGGAACATCGTGAAGATATCATACCACCTATCTATAGATGAACACTAAACAATCGACATGGTCGCTTGAAATAGCAAGTTTCGTTGAAGGTAAGTCATTATGAAGTAGGAATAGAAGTGGATGATAGTATGTCCTTTTGCCAAATTTTGTATTCAAGTCAATTCGTTAAAGTCTATAGTATAAACCAGCCGCAACAAAGACGGCACTGATCCACAACCACAATCACAATCACACACAATAGAGACAAGAAAAAAATTCCCACTTTCCATAGAAGATACCCGATATTCCAGAAAAGCCATACCAAAAAATGTCCCCCAAATCCTCCAAATGACCCCTCGAGAAACGTTGCAAGCCCACAAGTTGCCCGTGCCCGTACCCGCCAGGCCAGGTTCCAATGTTCTGTGCCGCGGGTGAAGCGCAAGGCGATAATACAAGAGCAGTAAGTTCCAAAACCAAAGTCCAACACAGTCGGCCATAAGTTCCAACACAGATAAATAACACAGAGAAGCAACAAAGAAAATCCAACAAGCAAGCCATGCAGACGGGATGAGTCGATGGAGGTGTGTGTCGAACAACATCGCCAGCTACACACCCCAAAGAGAATGAACAAAAGATGATTAGATGAGATATCCTTGGTGGGGCAGTCGTGGTGCTGAAAAGAGTGAACATGAGGAATTAAACACCAGGGCCAGGACGTCTAGATGCGTCTGCAAACCCGGTCGACAAGGCCACACCAAGAATATCTAAGCTCTGCCCACAGCTTACATTTGCTGCTGGAGAAGCTGCGGGGCAATCATCTGATGCGAGGCAGGGACCATATTGGCCATTGCCGAGGGCATACTCATGGATGTCGCCATCGAGGTCATCGGGGGCATCTGGACCATGGTGTGCGGGACGTGGTGTGCAGGCGGCGACGAGTCCTCACCAGCGGATTCAAACTCGTTACCGTCGTTCTCCAGGTCATCATCATTAGCAATAGGTGCTTGACCGTCTTGTTGGGCCTCGTGGATGCGACGGTGTCTAGAAGCGAAATTAGTACCTGAGGTCGTCAGGGCAGTCATGCAGGGTAAGCTTACTGTGCGAGATTGTCGGATCGAGAAAAGGCTTTGCTGCAGTATGGACAGGGGTAAGGTCGCTCTTGCGTGTGGGTACGCACATGCCTAAGCGCCCAAGTTAGTCGGCGGCTATCGAAACCATCACACCGGGTCATTGTGCAGATGTCAGCCCCACCCGAAACGGCAGAGCGTGCAAAAATAGAAATGAAGCTTACCTCTTGAGGTGCTCTAATCTCTTGAAGAGTCGACCACAGGACGGGATTGGGCACGAGTGAGATTTCTGGGGATAGGGTCCAAGCTCCATCATGGTGGCACTGCGGGCGCGACGTGCAGGACCAGGGCCCGCACGCTCCGACCGGCCAGTACTGTTCTGAACCGTTGTTTCAATAGCTGCACTAGTGGGCAGCGCTGCCAGGTCATCTGGAGGGTTGCTCATTGGCACTGCGTGTTGATCAACGGACTCCTCTAAGTGCTGAAGCGGGGTCCCATGACGTGAGATTTCCTGCAACAAGTCCTTCTGAGGGAGCATGGCGCTTGGGTATGTCCGAGCTAGATCATGCCCAGACTCCTCACCCTCCGCAACCGGGGCCACCGAGCTAGACACGGAGCGTCGAAGATCGCTCGGGCGGTGCGCGGCATAAGGTGGAGGTTGAGAGGAGGGCGCAACGTGAGACCCATTGGTGGCACCGGGGGTACCAGCCGGGCCCGGGGTGGTAGAGGGTCGCCGCCTCCGCTGCTTGTAAGTGGGAGAGCCCTCGATGACGGAGTAGGCGTTGGATGAAAAGGACCGAGAGGCACTAGGGTAGTGACCAGCAAAGTTGGATGGTGGAAGCTGCATCATGGGATTGTACGGCGCCGCGTGGGAGAGATCCGGAATCGCAGTGTACAGACCCGTATCCTCGTTGGCGATATACGCGGGTTCAGCGCCAAGTCCGACCGAATGTTGCGGTGGGGTCACCGGCTCAAAGGACAGACCGCGATTGCTGTAATCCTCGTACTGCGAAGAAACGAAAGACGGGGCGGGCGAGTACTCGTAGAAGGTAGGCATGGACGAATGGCGCTGGTGGATGCGGGCGAGGGGCATTCCGTTGCGATCATATTGGATCTGCCCGTAGTCCTGTTCGCGCTTAATGATGCTCTGGACTAGATTGTTCGAAAGAGGCATCTGAGGATTGCCGTACATCGTCGGGTTGCCATGGTCGTCCTGCATGAGCGGGATCGCTGGGGGAGCCATCTGGGGAGGAGGCATTGCGTCAACGGTCCGAACCACGGGGGAACTGGGCTGGCCATATGTCGTACTTGCGTGGGCGTGGGCAGCAGCGGCAAACGAGGAGGTGTTCGCTTGTTGCGCCTTGGTCAACTGCTCATACAAGGATTGGGACGAATCAAATTCGAACGACAAGGCCGGCTCGCTAACGGCAACCGTAGTGGCCTCCTGGTTCATCTTCTCGCGTTTGAGGTCTCGCTCAAGCGCATCCAAGAACAGCCGGTCATGAGGCACGCTATACCAGTAGAAAACCTTCTGCTTCTTCTGGGTACGGATGCAGTTGTTCTTGTACAGGAAGTCCAAGAACGCACTCTTGGGCTCCTCCAGGGTCGCATCGGTCCCGGCCTTGAGATTTCGCAGGTCAGAGAAAATGCCCTCCTCAAATTTCTTGGAGTTCTTGACAGGGCGGCCAAAGGCTTGGAATCGGAAGGCGAGGCATCGCACGATATCGGTTCCGGAAATGTGGAAGAGGTTGCTCCTAGAACGGCAAGTTTGTTAGTGGTCGACCTCGCGCGGTATCGTCGGCGCTTCGCACTCACCAGAGAACGCAAGACACATAGTCGCCGGTCGGCAGGAGGAAGCGACGAATCAGCTGGTCGGGCTGCCAGTCAACGGGAGCCGAGAGGAGGAAGTATTTCACTGAGTTCTGGTCAGCATGACCGGCCATGCATGGTGAATCTCCGAGTCCAACAACATACGATTATCGACTTGCTGCAGGGCGACTTGCGCATCGTGCGGGAGGCTTTGTTGGGCTTCAGTTGATAGCATAAACGTCTCTGGCTTCTGGGGAGGTGCCATCGGGGCACCTGGTTGGGGATACATGGTTCCACGCGCTCTGCAAGAAACCATCAGCGCCGACCGGGAAGGAGCAGATATAGATAAAGGGTTGTCGCGGACAAAGAACAGCGCCAGCCGGGGGCACTAGACCGCAAAGCTGACAACCTTTATTCTCTGTTTGAGACTATGACCCAATGTCAAAGACTCACCGTTCGAAATGATTCGGCAGGGCGGGTCGGATCAACAAGGCGCGATGGGGGGATGATCAACGTCGCAAGGCGATCACCGGATAAAAGATGTTATTGTGATGCTGTGATAGGAAATTTCGAGACTGTGTATATATATCGATATATAGATAGACGAGGATCTTTTCACACGGCCGACGGCAACAAGCGCACATACGCGATTACCGGGGGTCGAAGTGGTGGTGATTAAGAGGAGCCGGCCTCTTGATTTTTTGAGACTTGTCGGGGGATTGACAAAGAGAAAGACAACAAGAAAGAGAGATGACAGAGACTGAACTGGACCAGCCGGTAATAGACTCTGTAGAATATTCCTCGCGCAGCGGAAGAAAAGAAAAGAAGGTGAAGGTGAAAGTGAAGGGTGAGAGAGGATCGAGTACGGACGGGAGAGGGGGATGAGGAGGAGAAGAGGAAGAAGGGAGAGAGATACTGTACACAACGTCAGTGACGACTGGAGTACGGGCGTTACTACTGACTACTAATAATAATCGGGAGGTACGGGAAGAGGACCAGAAGTGGACGACCAGAACAAATGCCAAAATACCAAAATACCAAAATACCAAAATACCAAAAAAGTATCGAAAGTATCTAGACAACTGGGGAAACCAGGAGAGACTGGGAAGCGCCAGAAACTCTGGTGAATGAACTGGTCATGACCGGTATGGTAAGAAAGTGAGGCTGTAATTTATAGTGGCTTATAGTGGAACTCTCTATAGACGTTCTAAATTTACCGCGTACTGTATGGTCACGAATACCTCCAATACATGTGACCCAGTCCAGTCCCACTTTGTCCCTGTTGCCAGTGGAATTCTCAGGGCCCCAGTGATCAGTTGCGATTGGTTTTGATTCGTACTCTTAACTCACCTCCCGAATGGGGCGAGTCTTCGACCATTTTGTCAGACAAACAAAGAGAAGTCAACAATGCGATGGTGTTTTTGCGTCTTCCCCTCCCCTTTCTCCTCTTTTCCTTTCTTTCCTGATTTCCCCCGTCCACCGACCACCGTGCCTTGCAGAATTCGACCGATCGGCACTTCAACGGTGATTCGACACATCCCTCGTCCGCTGGGTGACTGGACTGCAGAATGTCTGTGCATCCTGTACTCCGTCCAAGGCCAAGGGATCATATTCTGCTATGAGAGGCCCTTCGCGACAGGGGATCGAGGGTGGCTCCAGCCAACAAGAAGCCACCAGTGGACCCCCGATCCGGCCATGCCAAGCCCTGGGAGCGAGGTCAAACTAGCGCTGGGACCTGACTGGACTCACTGGAGAATCTGAAGCACCCGCTCTCGGGTTGTTTCAGAGTCAGTGGGCGCTTACATGCAGCCACTGAAACGAATCCTGACCTCCCCCCCTCTCCTCTTCGTCCCAGTGTTCCACTCCTCCCAAGTGCTCAACACGCTAGCTCGAGCAGCCCTTGTCCAAGACCGGGTCTCTGTCCCGGTATACTTTCGAGTCTCCAGTCGACTCTCCCCGTTTCTGCTATTGCTCCGACCTCTTTGAGCCCCCGTGGACAAACGGCTGTGGCTGGAATGGATCGCTTTCCGGGCCTGCCGACCGCAATCCTGGTTTTGCGCACGACACATCAGAACGGACAAGTCCAAAATAGAGAGGTTGAAAGATCGGCCGGAACGAATCATGCATGTCGACTTGTCAAGATGTTGAATAAGGGTCAATGACATGACATGGCATGAGCTCGGTCAACTGACTCCTTCCTTTCTTTAGTGTGGTCTACGCTTGTCCCCCTGCGTCGCACTCCTCGACTTTGGCAACCAATCCATGCTCTATACTGCCATGTTGTTATACAGATAATCCGTAGTAACTCCCGTAGCCTATACGGAGCGGCGGGCCCCGAAATTCCCCCGTTGAGAACTGTTCCTGACTGAGCCCATCACCTTGCCGTCTGGACTCTGGAGTGCATGCATTAGGGCTCCGGGTCAATTTCCAGCTCTCTTCTGACTTGTCGAATTTCAATCACTAACCATTTCGCCACGGGCTCTACCCATGGATACCACTACCGGGTACCTGATCCATGTTTCAATTGTTGATGTCATATATAAAATAAGATCAACATATTCCAGACCAGTGGCCCTACTGCCTGGCCATCTAGCAACCAGTCCTCGGGCGCTCCAAGCCCGGCCACATCCCATTTGGTCGCGAGGCTGAAAACAAGTCCAAAATCAAAAGCTTGGCAGTGCCCCTGGACGCGAGCAATGACCCCTCCCACGGTCCAAACAAAATGCACCTGGGGGGAAAAAGCACATGGCGACCCATCAACCTATCGGAGAAAAATCTGCGGGTAGGGCCCAGCGTACCCATAGTTTGGTTATCGCTTTTTGCTAACCATTTAGGCTAACTAATAATAAAGACGTCAAAACAACCCAAAAAAAAGTCCTGCGCCGCCAGGCCCAACAACGAGTCTCAAGGAGCTTTTTTTAGGTATCTCTGATATAATCTCCCTGCCCACAACCCAGATCTTGATACCGTGAAACCCGCTGTTTAAAGTTGCGGGTTGTAACATCGTGTCTTACCCTCGAACATGCGGGCAAGATCCGGTCATCGTCTGCCGTGATGGTCTGTGAAGAAAAAGAAGGTCGAGCGAGTATCTAGCCAAAGGGATGTCTTACTTTTAGCTCATCCACGACATCAACTCGCAAACTAGTGGACAAATAGCACACACTATTACCCGATCAAGAAAGAGTCACCAGGGAGGCTGGAAGTCAAGGAGGGGTTTCCTCTTAGCTCGAGGGAGTATGGAGTGTACAGTACTTGCCATCATTGCACGGCGAAGTAAGTCCAGAAGGAAGGAGCATGTACTGGGCTCAACGATAGGCTCTTGATGGCGGTTTCAACTTCTGCGGCCTTCGGGGCTTTTTCCCCTGGACTAGCCCCGAATCACTCTCGGTCGGGTGCACCGCACAGGGCACATGGCGAGGCGTGTCCGTTTGATCGTCCAGCTTGAAACGATCTAGAAGGTCTAGTATTCTAGCCTCGTTGGTGGCCGTGCAGTCTGGATTTTCTCCGTATCAAATCCCGTGGCTGGGAAAAGAACAAGGTCCATCATCATGCAGCACACCACAAGGGGAAACTCGAGATAACAGCCTACGTAGTATGGACATAGTCTAGTGATAGTCCGTCAAACTCAACTTTTCAACTACGGCAGATAGTTGTATTCTTCTGTGTTCATTGCATGCGACACCCCTGTCGAGGGACGATCCTCGACCGCCGACGTTGACTACTGCCTATACCGACCAACTCTACGACAAAGTAGCCCTACTTGTATAGCGAAAGTTTGATATACCGCGGCTCTATGGAGTACAAACTTCCGCTGGCCGACGGGTTCCGTTTGAGAAAGGGGTATGATCGCCCATCTAGATCGACAACGGGGTAGTATTCTTCAACCATCAGCATCATCGCTTAACAAAGCCTCGTGAACCATCAAGGTTTCGTTCAACCTTGTCTCAAAAACATCTTCTGCAAAATCAATCATGATGCCGAGTCCGACAGTGTGGTTGATCCAGGAACGATATCCAGCTTGTGTCGACCCGCCAACTGGGGCTAGCGGATGCGAGCCCGTTCTAAGCCCTATTCTGGAAAACCTCCGACTGCCTCGTGTGTTCTCTCCTAGCGAAAAAGTATATTGATTACTTCCACCACGTTCTTGCCCCTCTTTCACGGGTACAATGAGGTCAACGGTGCCGACAATGTAGAATAGAATTTGTTTGAACCGTTTCTTTCACGCGACGAAGGCGCACGAGTCAGGCGCCCCCCGTTCGCGTGGGATGGATTATGGGGGCAGCAAGGTTTCGACCCACTTAGGCTGTTTTTTTCTTGGAAGTGCCTTTGTTTCAGGAACAGTCTCCAATGCAACGACAAGCCTGGCATTCAGCCTAGCAATCCATACTATACTCCGTATATACTACAGTTACTCTATAGTATCCACAATCCAACCAAACCAAACTCAAATTCTTTGTTGGGAGCCTCAAATCGAGGTCTGCTTTTCGTGTGTGGCCCACCCTTCTTACACCTGGTGACCTCGTCGGCTCGTCCTTCTATATTCTCGAATACTGTTGCAATCTATCGGGCTCAAATGTGGGCATGGGGAGTCGGGATAGTGGGGGGACACTTGAGAAACCTAGCCAGTACCGGAGAATTATTCAAAGAATCTGGAGCAGGTCAGTCGTCGTATCACCGTACGGAGTAGTTCGTTTGGGATCTCAATTAGGCGGGAATATAGTATGTAGTATTCGTATGTACAAGCCAGAACAAAAATAGGTACACATTAGCTAAACGGAGGAATCAAAACTTTTCCTCCTCTTCTCCAGCATGGCTTCTTTCATGAACGGACTCCTTTCTCGGATCTGCTTTCCATAAACGACGAACAGGATGGGCGCAAATGATAGCGCTAGCGAAATGAATGCAAGTAACGTACTCGCCCACTGAAACCCGAGGGTGTTGTACATGTTCATGGCGGCCAGGGGCAAAAATGCAGAGAACGTGTTCTCGCCGGTGACGATGATTCCGACTGCGCTCGCGGCATACTTGGCGTAGGCGTCGACGACGTAGTCTGATATTCCTGTCACGACGATCACACTACCTGCCCCCACCATGGCGAGACCGACTGCTGGTGCGATCCATGGAAAGTTGGCATACGAGGTCCACGCATAGGTGAACATGCCTCCGGATATTCCGAGCACGCCACCCACGATGGCGAGGTAGAGTCGTGCCTCGGGGATGGGAGTGCCAGGGACCTCTGTGTTCCGCGCGGCAGAGTCGAAGTAAATCTTACCTGAGAATAAGGTGCCTACCCAGCCGAGTATCTCACCGACGACAATGGCGGCTTGAATGTATCCAGCCTGGGAGGGAGTCCAGTCATACAGACCGACGAAGACCTGCTCGACGGATTGTGTGAAAAGATACAAGGTTCCCACCGTGAAGGCAGACCACATGAATGAGACGAAGACGACTGACTCGGTGAAAAACAGAACGAGAGGCCGTGTTGCGCTCCGAGCCACGATCCTCATCATCGATGTCCCCTCGCTGTCGATTTCATGCTGCGTATACGCCAGCCTGCCCTCCTTGCGCAAAGCCTTCGCTCGTTGTCCCAGAATGGCAATCCCGCGGCATTCTTTGAAGAGGAAGAAATATAATGGAAAGAGAGCACAGAGCCAGATCAGCTGGAGATAGCTGATCCATCTCCACGAGAGGAACTCGAAGATAGGTGCACCGATGACGGGTCCGATACTCGCTCCCACCAGGTAGGTGACAATATAGAGACTGACAGGAATGTTCCGTGCCTTCTCAGTGTCCCAAACATTCCCAATCACCGTGGCAGAGGTATTTGCCAGGATCGAGACACACCCACCAGCAAAGAACCTAGTCACGATCAACGTGGCAAAGTTTTGCGCAAGTCCCTGAGGAATCACAAAGCAGACAAAGGCTACATAAGCCAACAAGAACACCCATCTCACGCCAAACTCTTCCATGAGAGGCAAGATGAGAAGGGAGAAGCAGCCGCCACCCACAGCCCAGGATGTCACTGGCCAGTACGAGTGAGGGAAGTTATCATCTGAGATACCAAACTCCTCGTTGATAGCAGCATGTGCCACAGTGATGATGGTACCGTTCATCATGGTAATGAACGTGGCGAATGCCGCAAGATATGTCAATGTCCATTTTTGGCGGAGCGGCCAGTTGTACGGGTTCTCGGGATCTTTCGGTCCATTCCAGGACACGATTTCGATGTTGCTGCCCGGGGCATTGTGGTCTAGAATTTGAGTCAGTGAATCTGCAGCTGACAGAAATGACAGATTGCATACCGATGGCTTGATCATCGTGACCAGAGACATCGCCACGTGCGAAGACCATCTCTCTGAGGTCTATCAAGACTGTCGCAGACGCTCCTCAAGCTTCCTACGACAGTCACCCTCAAAATCAAAGAAACCGATGTTGTCTAGTCTCCTGAGTTTACCGATGCGGAGAGTTCCAGAAAATGACCTCACTTCTCCGGTTTCAATGATCTCAGGGCCGTTATAGATCGAACAAACGTCCACAGTGAGTATCTCGCTCAAGTATCACCTCCCAAGACTGAACCACAAGAGAGAAACTCTTATATGCCCAGGTAAAAGACCTGAAAAAATTTTCCTCCCCGATCATATCATCGCAAGATCCGTGACCCCATAGATTTTGTGGTTCTAGAATCCACATCCGCCTCTCCTCTCCAGATAATGACTGTTTTGGGACTAGCGCGGATGGGCCCTGGAGGGAGGCCTGTCGCTACAACGTCTGGTTCGTCGGTGGCACGGTCATTAGTCGATCATCTGGAATTATTCTTAGAAGAATTGATTTGCTAAATGATTCCGAATCCCTGCTGCACCCCGCTACTCCGCATTTTGGGGGTAGACCAGGGTTCAAGATTATCTTGTCCAATGCTTGATGCGCGTCATGCAACCTACTGAATCATGCATGGCGGAGGCCCAGGTAGTTACGAAAACTGTGTTAGTCATGCCCTTTTTATTCTCGGCCTGGCGGTCGGAGTAAAAGGTGCTTCCAGCTATGACTATTTACGTATGTATGTGACATATTCAGAGTAACCTGGCATGGTCGGAGCTGCGGAATCCATTTCGCATAGGTGGAGCCCCGGTGCCGGCACCTACTGCCGAGGATGGTGGAGGTCGCATATATATTCCAGACCGCACGCTGAGATCCCCAAAATCCCGACGAGGTTTCAATACAGATTGACCAAGTTGATCATTATAATATGTCTTTCGCATTTGATGTTCGATGAAGCAGAGCTCATGAATCCGTCATTTATATTATCTGACTTGATGATCTAGCTCGATGATCTTTATTTCAACACCAGTTCGAGCACCTAGCTCCCTGAACTCCTGTCTCATGTAGGAGTCCATTCATCGAACTCATGAGAAATCCACTCTGGGCATATTATCAGAGTGATGCGCGTCGTAGGTGTGGCGTGCATGCTTTCCAATCCTCCAGCCATGATTGAAGCAAGCCTAAAATGGCACGATCCTCCCAGTCCCAAATAGGCCAATCTGATACCATTCCATCATCGTTCTGTAGGTTGAGATCGTCTGTAATGGATAGAAACTCGATATTCTTGGGTATAAAATCTTGCAACCGTTTCGATTTGTCTTCTGCAAACCCGACCAGGAACGCCCATGGGATCTGAAGTTTCTTGAGCATACCCCAATTGACCATCGCATTCAAGGAACCCTCTATCTTAATGGGAGGGGCTTAATAATCAATCTCGCCGATTTCACAGTCACCTATGATCGTCAACTCCGTCAGAGTGCCTCCAACATGAGATATCGTAGTAGCCATTCGGTCAAGATCGACGATTGGCGTATTCAAATCATCGTGGATATCAAAGTCGTAATACCATCTCCAACGAAGGCTTTTAAGGTTCGGCGTGACTGAGAGTAATTCACCAAGATACTCCTCTCGAACTTTGGTCAAATCGAGCGATATTAATTTCGATGGGGTAGGTGATTGTACTGTGGGCCACGAAAACGTAGTAGGGTTCTCGATCGAGGCTGACAGGTGTTGAAAGTTTGGTAGATAGAAGAGTGATAAGGCTTCTGTGTTTTTGATCTTTTTATCACGCGCGTCGTCCTTGGTGATATGGAGGAGGAAAGATACACCTTGAAGATGCTTAAAGTCGGGCAGCTTATAATCCATAGGCTCGCAGATAGC
Source organism: Penicillium ochrochloron (assembly GCA_022985105.1). Taxonomy (NCBI): domain Eukaryota; kingdom Fungi; phylum Ascomycota; class Eurotiomycetes; order Eurotiales; family Aspergillaceae; genus Penicillium; species Penicillium ochrochloron. Next base: position 49,585 of record JAAVMA010000003.1, read on the forward strand.
CGAACGGAGGACCATACGATAATTGCATTCTGTCGGGCGAAAACAGGGCCGAGGTATAGGTATCTCAGATTTGGGAGTCGCGCTCAAAGTAGAGCGACAATGGCATCCATCGTACCTTGACGCATTTCTTGCACCCAAAGTTCCACCGTACATTGGCGCAATTCTTGTATCCAAAGGTCCTCATAGGGAACTCCCGTTCCCCGGATGAATGCCACAGGCTATCCAGTTCGGCGCAGGAGACGGGAATTCTTGGCATTTCAGACCGAAATGGTTTGTTCTTGAAGATCATGCCATCCAAGCGGATTCTTGTTATGTAAGCAGCCAGCTGAGGCCTGCATAGGAGTGTTCGTAAGAGTTGAGTGATTGGGGGAGGTGAAAAAGGTTCTTGCCAAGTTCAAAGAATCTCCGAGTAAAGGAATGGCTCGGCGATTACGCGGAAAATCTTATCGTTGTAACCCGCCTGCTTTTTTTTATACACCTTCCGCAGATCAAGGCGTTCGAGTTCCACGCTCCTTCGGATATTGGACTAGGAGACCGACTGCTATGCGGGCAATAGTGAAAAACGAGAAAATTGTCCCGTATAGATCGCCAGCGAAAGTCTTTATAACAGACATGAACCTAGCTAATGATAATCTAGTGTTCCTGGCCGATGCCCGTAGAATGTTATCTCCACCAACGACCCGCCAGGTTCAACTCAGCCTCATTTGTGACTTTCCACAGTAGCATTGAGTTTTTCCAGGTGTTTTTATTTCATCAGCCGTCTAGACAAAACTGTTGTGTGGCTGTGACATCCCCAGGTAAACAAAACAAGCGCGCAATGGAGGCAGACTCCACAGCCTAATGAATCCCTCAATGCTTGGCGCGTCATGTGTCATGTGATCGATGTTAGTGGGCTCTGAGTCAGACTGAATGGTGTCGATTCCTCCAATCTACTCAGTTTTCTTTATTACAACAGACGAAACTGTTCTAGAGCAAACTGCAATATTCTGGTTTGCTTAATGATTCTTATTTTTTTTTCGTCACTTATGTATGTGCATGTGCAGTCGTCTCTGACAGCCGACCTTTGAGAATTAATTATATAAGCCGTTATCAAGCCTCACATGATCCATTAAATGGCTATTTGCTAACTTGATGATGTGATTCTAGCTCTTCAGTGATTGCAAGATGTCGACAGAAGTCTTGATTGGGGTTCCTCCCTCAATATTGGTACCATCAATCACAATCTCACTCTTTTCATATGGCCATGCCAACGGGCCAATTATCCAACCACCTAGCCACTCGCGTCGTCACAAAATTTTGGCGTACAATATTCGTCACTTGCCCAATCCACCGCGCCACCTCCGTGTAAACTCAACTGGCCTGTCTCGGCGGCTTCAGAAGGAGCTCCTGCAAAATGATAATGTCGAGGCATTCCTAGTCAAGGTTCAGAATGAGCTTGTCACTTCAATCAAGACAGAATGTGATCTATTTTTGCACTCGACAGAGATCAATGAACAGGAACCCAAAGACCTCCATGAAAGCTCTCATATCACCGAACAGGTTGCCTTGGACTGCCCAGACATTGATATGGTTGTGACAATATGCTGTGAAGAGGGTCGCCATCGCAGCGTCGCGTTCGTTGAGGAACTCGCCCGAAGGCTAGCAACATTCAAAAATGGAGACAGCTCATCTCAGCTCTGGCAGCTGAGTGTTAATGTTACACATCGTGATATCGGAGATCCCATATATTTGGAGCAATCATCGGGTCAGCAGAAGCGCCCAAACAAGGCTCAAGCGAAGTCTAGACAAAAGGAACGACGTGAAAAAGGGGAAAAATTTAGATCGCAACTTGGGGATCATGATGAAGAAGGCTAGTCATTGATTTTCTGATTATTATATCATTCCTTTCATCACTGGAGTTAAAACTCGGAATTAGCAAGGCTCGGGGTGCAAGATTTCTAGAGTTATGTCTAAGCCCGCCATATCGTCTAATGTCACTAGAGGTATCCTCTGTCCTGATCTGGTGTTCGAAATGAACTTTCTGCTTCAGCTAGATATAGAAAGAGCAACTTTATCACATACGACGTCGAGTACGCTTTTTTCGCAGAATGGAGACTGTTTTAGATCAGGCTCCTCGATTTCCCTATACGATCAGTACTAAGAAGTGGCGGAGATAAGAGACTATATCTCCGGGCACTAATACATGCGCTAGTTTAAAGCGTCCGATTGATCGCCATGAGAGACTGTATGTAGTTTTGAAGGTATCTGAGAGAAGAAAATACCTATTGACACTCAGAAATTGCTAGAAACCAAAGAACAGCTAACAATATGTCCTTGTCTCTTGAAGATCGGCTCAGGCTGGGAGTGATGAACGATGAGCTGGCTGAGGTAACTTGCACCACTTCTATTCGAGAGTGCCTCTTCTCTGACATTGCATATACCTACCAGTTCTTGAAAGCAAATCCACTACCCCAGATAAATACAGACGATCCCTCCAAGGCGATTGCAGGGTTGAGAATGTACATGAAAAGTCAATATAAGCCACCGACCCCTGAAAGCAATGTAGTTGAACGCGACGTGTACTTTGCGAACCGTGACGGGCTTCAACTACGTGCTCATGTTTTTGCACCTCATGTGGCTCCGGCAGAGCCCATGCCTCTGGTGGTTTACATCCATGGAGGAGGGTGGACGATTGGATCTCCGGAAGATACAGCGACTCCATGCCGAAAACTGGCCGAATTGCTCGGTGTAACTTGTATCGCGCCTGCCTACCGACAAGGGCCTGAAGATCCATTTCCAGCCGGCATCAACGATGCGTGGGATGGATTAAAGTGGATTGCAGCAAATGCCGAGGCCGAGTTAGGCGTATCATTGTCAAGTGGCTTCGTCGTTGGCGGCTCTTCTGCAGGTGGAAATATGTCGGCAGTCCTAGCCCATCATACCCGTGATGAAGGCCTGTCTCCGAAGATAACGGGCACATTTCTTCTGGCCCCGATGATTTTACCCCCTGGGACCAATGTGGCCTTACTTGACAGATTTAAAGACATGTACCTATCTCGCACTCAAGAGGCATGCAAGGACGACCCAATTCTTTCGCCAGCCCTTGAACAGATTTTCCACGATTCGACAAAGGGTGACGAACAGTCTCCAATGTTCGTGCCGTACATCTGGCCGACTGGGCACCAAGGACTGCCAAGGACATACTTCCAAGTCTGTGGGATGGATATCCTTCGTGATGAGGACCTCATTTACGAGCAAGTCTTGGCCGGGAATGGCGTGGAGACAAAGTTGGATCTCTATCCAGGCATGCCTCATATTTTCTGGAGTACTTTCCCAACGCTCACGCAGGGCAAAAAGGCTGCTTTAGATTTTATCAACGGGATTCAATGGCTTCTGGACGGATCCAAGCAGGGCTAGAGCTGTTTCATGCCAGTTAAGAACTCAGTATCTGACGCGACAATTTAGTTTTGTGAGCAGACAGAATCAAAACTTCTTTTCTGAGTGTTCAGTCTGCTCATAGCGCATATCGAGTCTTTCAACCATGAATATTCCATTCATAGCCTCCATGCCTTTGTATGATTGTGCTGAAGGCCCCGTGATGAAGTCGAACGCAGGGCTGAATCACTGTAGTAGTATTAAATCGCACCATGGTGGACGGTGATGAAAAGGACGTTGGCCCTCATAATTGGACTTTAGGAGCTACCAAATAATACGAAGCAATAATTTGTAACAATGTGAGAACTAGTGACTAATCTACATTAGTTGGTGGCGCGAAATAGTCTTTATATCATAGGTTTGCCACCGAACCTCCCCGCACTTCCATTAAACTTAAGCATACAACTTTCCCACTTCTACCTTGTTGGAAACTTCATTTCAATATTACTGCTACCCCTACCGATTTATTAGGTCCTAATACTCGATTCATACATTGATCATGGTCTCAACTATTGACAACAACCCTCTGGTTCCAAACTCGATGCAGACTCAAAAGTCTCTACGCGACAATGAACAATCCGCTGGTCAGACTCACAGACTCAACGATCTGCAGATGATAGTTGACAGAAATGTCGCACCGTGCGTTGAGACAATTCCCCGAATAACTTAATTTGGTTTGTGTCTTACATTTATATTCAAAGATCCCCTCAAGCGATGTGTGCCGAACTTGCACACGATCATGCGCTGGAAGACCTCCATAAGATCACCGAACATACATCCGAGCCGAGTGATCCAGTGAGAGGTATGTGATTGAGAAAATATCTTCATTAAATGTCAATTGATTAACTCAAGTCTATAGACAAAGATCCATTCTTCACCGTAAACTACGCGGACCATGCCACCCAGTCTGAGCCTCGCAAGCCCGATGAGTGATCCACGGGGATGATGTTGACCCCCAACATCACACTCGGATAAGAGAGAGCTTGTACGTGGTTCTTTCATTATGTAGTGTAAATGAGTTTCCATAGTCACTCAGAACATAATGCGCAACTGCACTGCTATTAAATACATGTGGGCCATGAGGCGGACTTCTCTTAGGCGTAGCCGAGTATACTGGTGATGTCACAGTGATGACCCGCCCACTCAACCTTATTTGCCTCGATGGATTGACATCGTCAGTAAACATAAAATGCTATGACAGAATATATTCCTAGCATATAGAAGACACCGGATCAATCCTTAATTAGGTCCTATGAATAGTTCGCTTAAATCTGTACCACGAACATGAGTGACATGCGTCTCAATTCGTTCACTTCAATATGATACATCTGAATATTTTTTCTATCTACAGTAGTAAACCAATAATATTTGTACGACTACCCGCTTGTAGCTTCGGTTGAGTTGTACACATTCTTTCCACGATACCAAGTCTGGGAGACCTTTGCCTCGAGAAGATTCTCCGGGGTCCACTGCGCATCAACTACCACAAAATCGGCAGACAGACCCTTTTGCAAACTTCCAGTCCATGAGTCTGCAAAGCGTGCATATGCTGCTCCAGTAGTTGCAGCAGTTGCGGCTTCAGCCAGGGTGATGCCGAAGTGAGCGTTGACAGTGTCAGTACTCTCAGGCTCGAGTGCCGATCGCCTAGTAGTCGCATTGTAAAGATTGGGGAATGGCAAATGACGCGCAGTTGGTGCGTCAGTTCCAATTGCCAGAGGTGCACCCCCATCCATGAATTCTTTGTAGGCAAAGGCACGCTTGCATCGATCATGCCCGACAAGACCGGGCCAGGCTTTGAATAGTGCTGGGTCGGAATGAACAGGTTGGACCGAGGCCGTGATTCCTAGTTCACCTAGCCTCTTCGCGTCCTCTGAAGTCGTCATTTCTAGATGTTCGATTCTGTGTCTCCGACCGGGTGTTCCGACTTGTGAGAGAACATCGATTGCTTGGCGAACGGCGCGATCACCGATAGCATGGATCGCGCATTGCAGACCAGCTGAATCGGCTCGCTGTACAACTTCACGAAGCTGATGCTCAGGCCAAATAGGATCAACTGGATCAGACTTTCCGGTGTATGGTTGAAGCAGGGCGGCAGTGCATCCATCAACGACACCGTCACAGATCAGCTTGATTCCAACAACACAAAAATCCGGTTCTTTGAACTGCTTTTTCAATTCGATTGCTCGGTCGACGTAGGTGAAATTGACTTCCTGATCTTCGGTGTATGGTACGAGCCAGTGGGCCCCAATATGGAACGGAATATGCTTATCACGGCGATACTCGTTCAGAATCTCCCAGGTACTTTCGTCCATGGCCATATCCACAACACCGGTGTAGCCAGCAGCGGTGTAGGTTTGAACTGCTATGTCTAGAGCAGCAAGATTGTCTTCTTTGGAGTAGAGGCTTTCCACATAAGGCCAGGCCATGTTCACCACAGCCGATTCATCTAGAAGACCGGAAGCTCTTCCGTTCTCATCACGATGAATGCAACCCCCAGGAAGGTCGGGAGTATTATGGGCATCCATTGCTTCAAGAGCAGGTGAGTTGCACCACATAGAGTGCAGGTCAAAGGCGTCGATGAAGATCGGTCGCGGGTCAAGATCATCAAGCATACTTGCAAGCGCAACGCCATTGGTAGATAATTGAATCCATCCTCGGCAAAGTATGTGCGGCACAGACGGGTTAGCCACAGCGTAGGCTTTGATTGTTGCGCGAATTTCTTCGAGGGATGTGCATTTGATGAGATCGACCTTTTGTAGAGAATGGCCATAATGCAAAATGTGTACATGAGCATCAATGAAGCCAGGGATCACGACGCGGTTGTCCAAATCAACGACATTCGCGTCGGCTGGGATTTGTGCATCGTCGAGGGAGCCAACGTAGGTGATGCGATCATCTGTGATAATCATGCTCTCGGCGAAATCATTGTTACCCTTAGTCGAGGGCACAAGGATGCGACCGTTTCGGAAGACGGAAGTCATGATTAAGCGATGAAGAGAATAGTTAATTTGGTCGCAACACAAAGATAACCTGGAGCCTCCAGAAGCTATTTAATGAAAGGTGCGGGGTAATCGGGGGGTTCTCCAGAAACCCCGAGTCTCTAGGACTTGCCTTTCGCAGTTATTCAAGGCTAGAGAAGGGGGCTATTGATAAGTGAAGTGGAGAATTATCGCCGTTGCACTGTGGGATAAGGGCGCTCAAGCGGAGGAATCAGATCGGCGACAGTCGGACCTGCGCCGCGGCAAAGAGTTCGGGTCGAATGGCTGGAAGCAGCTAGCCGATGTTGTATTTTCCCTGTCAGCGCAATTTGACGCAATTGGTCGGATTGTCGTGGGGTCCTATGAAAAGTGGATACCGTCGCAGAAGATAAAGCAAAAGATGGGGCAAATTGACGAAATAATAGATCAAAAAGATTCGAGATATGGGGCCAAGGATTGCTTTGAGAAGAGAGAATTTGAATCATATCTTTAGTCACTGATTTCAGTTATCTGAAAATACCAATTGTCTATCTTTGAGTATATCTCAACTTGTCGATATTGCTCGCCTACACAGACTGACAGGGAACGGATCTAGCCAGTCATATGGTCCGCGGACCGGCAAATCTTAAATCGATTTTTACCAGAGGATGGATGTTTAACTTTTTTCCCACTCACCAAGTCTATTCTCTTATGATTATGGCGTTTAACGGCCAACGAGATGGATATGCCGAGTTAACCCAAATACCCTCCACCCCCTTAGTCTATCATAAGGCTATTTCCCCGCAGAATTGCTGGCGGGGAAGATTACAACCTTTCTTTGAAGTCTCCATATTATTGGACATTGCTCCAACCTTCCCTTTTAAGAAAAGCCGGGTTTGACTGGGCGCCCAAGCCCTGCATTGTGAATGGTCAACGAACATCAGCCTCGAGAGCGGATGATGATAAGAAAAGCAGGAGTGCAGTCCAAATTCTGTGATCGAGCAAGACAAATATCATAAAAGGTCCGAGTGATCCTATATGATCGTTGCCTATCCCTGGGGCTTCATTACAACTTTTGAGCAGGCTTTCATCACCCCCTGAAACTCACCCTGCATATACCACGATCATGCCTGCTACCAATCACGATATTGACCCAGCTTGGCCGCCGGGCACTGTGAGACTTGAGGGTGAGAATCAATGCACTTGATCATGTCAAGAACTGTTACTGACGAGTTTCCACCGTAGATATTTCTCCTTCAACGGAAGGAGCACAAGTGATTCTTGAGCCAAAACCATCCAGTGATCCGAATGATCCATTGGTCAGTACATCGACTAACCTCCTTCCCACAACAAATACTGAGTTTTCCTACATTTAGAACTGGCCGCAGTGGAGGAAATATGTGAACTTCGGGTTCGTCTCTTACTATGTCATGATGGTGCTTGCACTGTGAGTCCTCCCATACCCCTCGTCCGTGGACATGATCTTGGCATTGAATACTGAACTTTCCAGCATCGATGTCGCGACCGTCACATGGGGTTCCATAAATGTCGAGCTTGGCTTCAGCTTCGCTTTGCTAAACGATAGTTACGCCGCCGGTTGTGGAGCATTGTGTATTGGAGCCGTGATTCTCGTCCCTTTTGCCCTCAAGTTCGGACGACGACCCATATATGTTCTCAGCACTGCTGTCCAATGTGGAATCAGCATTTGGTCAGCCCGGATGCAGACTGTGGCAGACCTGATGCTGGTCAATGTATTGAGTTGCATCGTCGGCGCCCTGGCAGAAGTCTTGGTCCAAATGACCGTGGCAGACATGTTCTTCGTGCACGAGAGAGGACTCATGAACACGTTGTATTATTGGGTGACAACTGTGGGAGTCACTCTGGCACCACTGGCTGGTGGATTTATCACACTTTCCCAGGGTTGGCGCTGGGTGTGGTGGTGGATGGCTATACTGTTTGGAGCCGGACTCATCGCTTTCTTTTTCTTCTACGAAGAAACCATGTTCTGTGTGCCATCTATTGATGGAATTCCTGTTGCTGATAAGCTGGCGCCACAACCGGCTTCTCAGAAGCAGGATTCTGAACGCTCTGACTTGAAAGGAGAGCAACATGAAACCACTCAACAGCCCGCTGAAGTTGAACATGTGGAGATCGATTATTCGATCCCGAAGAAGCCCTACTTGCAAAAATTAGCATTATGGTCTAATTCCCCCATGTCTTTCGTCGACCTATTGAAGCACAGCTACCAGCCTTTCCTGATCATGTTCAGCATTCCAGCGGTCTTCTTCATGGCCCTAGAATATGGAATCATGACTGCTTGCACAACAGTGCCCGTCACCACCCTCTCATCAGTCATGACTCTCCCGCCATACAATTTCGGCTCAGCTCAAATCGGCCTAATGGGTCTTCCACCGTTTATTGGCACTAGTCTGGCAACCATAATCTGTGGCCCATTGAGTGACTCAATCGCGCTTCGGCTTGCCAAGAGAAATGGCGGCGTGTTTGAGCCTGAGATGCGTCTCTGGCTCTGCCTAATCTTTTTACCTCTTGTTCCAGCGGGTCTCTTCATGTTTGGAATTGGTCTGAACAATGGGTCTCACTGGCTTCTTCCGGCATTCGGGTTGGGAATCAATGCGTTTGGTGTGGTGCCTGCCAGCAGTGCTGCACTCACTTACTTGACCGATGCATACACAGATGTAAGTCATACGAAACTTGAAAATACTTGACGATCTCTAACCGCATGTCTTAGATTATTGCGGACTCGGTTGTTGGGGTCACTTTCATCCGTAATCTGATCTCTACAATCTTTGTCTTCGCCCTGGCACCGTGGGTCGACCGTGTCGGATTGACAAGGTTCTACGTGACCTTTGGCCTAATCACCACGGTCATCATGCTCGGGAATGTTATCTTCATCTACTTTGGAAAATCTTTCAGAGTTCGTGCCGCAGGAAAATATCGCTATTTCAGTGCGCAAAGGCTCGGAGCGGCCTGATAGGTTGATTAGGATGTATAGCGACATATAGCTGATAGCCGTAGCTTCTCGAAGGCATCATCTGTAACTAATGACATCGAATTTTGCAAATATTGACTTGGACTTTAAGTCAAAGAACACTAATTTGGAGCAAGTTTCATAATTACCACGGGGTAAGCTTCTAATCTGGGGTCATAACACTGAAACACTCGGGGTAGTTGCGTGTATCGGAACCCGCGGGCTTCCACTTCACGAGAATTCTAGGGTCCGAGTCACAAACTCAGTTCAATTCATAGGCTCTCGGCAAGATGAACCAACCACAATATTAGTTTCATTTATGTTACAATCTGAATTGCCGAGGTGTGCGGCGGCCTGAAGTGTATGACAACGAATAACACAGCTCAATCTATCGGATGCGGGGAACTTTGATAGGAGAGTACTTTGGGTCCGAGATTCCGCCCTATAAAGTCAACAGTTTATCTGCTATCTTGAGCTGCGACTGCATTTTCAAAGACACTGAATATCTCAGAGCTTCAAGATCTCGTGATTCACTCATTCTGTCCCTTTCAAAATGACAGTCCATAAAGTCGCCGTGATTCAGCTAAGCCCGAAGGTAAGCTCGGGATTCCCATGAAAACACCCAATCATTCAGCAACCACGTATTGATTCGATCACCTCTAGGCACCCAATGAGATTGATTCCAATCACCAAAGAGCTGTATCATTCATCAGGGATGCGGCCACCGCCGGGGCAGACCTAGCTGTCCTTCCAGAATACCATCTGGCCGATTTCGCCCCAGGACACGACCCCGAAATTCGCAAGCAATGTGCTAACTGGAAGAGATACCTCGATACATACTGCGCTGTAGCCAAAGAGTGCAACATCTGTATTGTCCCAGGCTCCCTTGGAGAATTACACGATGATGGCACAATCGTCAATGCAGCGTACTTCATCGATAATACCGGTGCGATCAAAGGGAGATACGAGAAAAAGAATCTTTGGCACCCCGAACGACCCTTCGTGAAGAGCTCGGCAAATGACAGCCGGCATGTCGCTTTTGACACTCCTCTTGGAAAGGTCGGATTGCTGATCTGCTGGGACTTGGCATTCCCGGAAGCGTTCCGAGAATTGATCATGCAGGGCGCGAAGATGATTATCGTGCCCGCTTTTTGGAGATATACCGATGCGGGGGACGTTGGCATAAAGCGCAATCCCAAATCAGAGGGGGATTTCGTGGATGCTGCTGTTGTTAGCCGGGCATTTGAAAATACCTGTGCGGTGGTGTTTTGCAATGTCGGTGGTCCCTCGCAAGAAGGTTTTGCTGGTCTTTCTCAAGTTGCAATGCCGTTCGTCGGCCGTATTGAAAGATTTGATACCAGTGATGAAGGCATGAGGATTGTCGAGCTTGATATGGATATTTTGGAAGAGGCTGAAGGGGAATACAAAGTGCGGCAGGATCTTGCGACCCCGAATTGGCATTACGGCTATCGCCAATAACCGTACAGGACAGATTTTGTATGTCGACTAGTAGAATATGACAGAGACCGTGTCGACATTTTTTGTCGTGTATTGTGTCCCGGATTCATCGTAGCCACGGCCCCCGATACCACGCCAAGAAAGCCACTGAACAAGTCCACGTAATCCAACATGGCTGTAGCTGAATAGCAAGAAGCATTCTCTAGCGAGCGCATAAAGCTTATTATGCCGAGACCTCGACGGTCGATCTTTTCAATAGCAAAAATAGCACGGGTGCGGTCATCCTTCGTGACAGCTTGCAGCAAAGCTGCCGAGCTGCCATCCGAATTGGTCGGTCGCTGATGGGGGCTACGCAAGCAAATCCAACAAGTCTGACCAAGGCTGCACGTATAGACCAGCCAGTCAAGTATAAGGTTCTACAGATGTCAGCGAATCACCTCGAATTGCAAACATTGGGGCCTTCGCCCCCGAAGTTGACAACAATAATATTTTGCGAAAGGCAGCAGCGAAAAACTTGGGTAATGTAGATCATAACCCCAGCGCGTGATGTCATGGAGCAGCAACAGGTTCCCAAGTCCAATAACATCGAATGTCATGAGAAAAGGTATGCGTAATCCAGATGGGAGAACAAAGGCAGGTGCAAACGTGTGGCGAAACAAATGGCGGACTTTTCCGTTGTATTTTCTTTGAGAGATCGGAATTCATAGTAGTCCGTTTCCGATTCTTCATGACCGAACAAAACAAAGAGAGACTGGCCCCGCTTAGGAGATCTCAAGCCCAGGCCTAGAGATTTTCGGCCCGTCGGTAGGAAACTCTGGATCGATCATCGGGGCGGTCTTGGGTGGTGGAGAGTCTCAGCCTCAGCCTCTTCCAAACGACAGCTCACAGCCGTGTTCCAAGTGTTGGGAACTTGGGCGCAGCAAATGTCAACACCGCCATGACGCAGGTAAAGGGACCGATTTATGCCGAATATCAATTGGCCAGGATTCAGGGCGCCTTTCCCGTTTCTTCGCTCGTGTTAGGGGCGTCTCTTGGGGGCGGGTGGATTGCGATTGGATGCTAGGCAGAGTGAACAAACAATGAACAAACCATAACGTGAGTAAATCACCCCATCGAGCTGAGTTTGGGGTCCACATGTGTGACCCTTGTGAGAAAAAAAAATAAGAGGATGAAGATCAGGAAAGTTTGGTGGAAAGTTGGATGAGCCTCAATAGCTGTTCGGTTTATTTTAGGCGACAGTAAGGCGACCGGTGGGGGCGTATTTAAGCCTGAATTGTCCCTACCTGTTTATACTTCCCGTTTGCTGCTCTGTTTTTTTTTCTTAGTTTACATCTTCTCCATCATCCATCATCCCTAGTAACTCTTCCCGATACAATCCTACCATCATCATGCAGTACAAGGCTCTCGCCACCCTCCTCTTCGCCACAGCAGCCGTTGCTGTCCCGGCTTCCGCTGCTACCATCTCCTCTGACGATTTGCTGGATAACATCGACCTTCCCATCGAGACCGAGACTATCCCCAGCGGGATCCTGTCCGTCATTGAGACTGCCATTCCCAGCACATGGGCCCAGGCCCTCGAGACCAACTCGGCCTTCCAGTCATCCGTGCTCAACGACCTTCTCCACAGCACCTACCCAGCTTGGTACAACAGTCTGCCCGATAGCGTCAAGTCCTGGGCCACCGCCGAGGGAGAGGCCGAGGTCTCGGCTCTTTCCAGCTACTTCAGTATCCATCCCACCGTTACTCCCACTTCGGGCTCCAGCGCTGCCGGTAGCAGCTCTCACGCTTCGTCTACTCCTCTTGCTACCGGCCACAACTCGACCACCACCTCTACTCCTTTGACCTTGACCTCCACTGCCACCCACATTACCTCGCTGTCTGGCACTGGCTCTTCTACTAGCTCTGCTTCGCACTCTGGAACTTCCACTTCCACTGCTGGTGCCCCCGCTGCTACGGGGGGCCTTGCTATCAGCCTCGCTGGTGCTGCTGGTGTCCTGGGTCTTGCCCTTGCTCTGTAAGATGGATGTTGGGCGATAGACAAATTGTGCTTGGTTAAAAGGCTTCTGGGTTTGGGCTTTGACCAATTTTCTCATGTTCATGAGTGATATTACCTGTGTTCAGATGACATATGCTTTCTGGAGGCAACTTAGATACTCCTCCCTAATGACGATCTTTTATACTCGATCTACAATCCAACGGCATAATGCTTAGTCTTATGTCATAACTACCTACCAACGTATTTGTGAAGATGTTGTTACTCTGCTCGCTTACAGTATTGACAGTGACGACAATTAACACGCAGGTCACGCTAAAATCAGTGATGAAGTCGCGGTAGATTAGACAAATTCTGTCTCATAGAAAGATAGTGCAAGCACATGAATCTTCTTGCGATCAATCGGGTCCACAAATCGAATGGCATATCCCCTGTGTTTCAGATTTGCCGAATCTGCAAGCCGGCAAGATTTAGCCTCGTCAAGGTAAGCACCGGTGTATCTGAAATCGCAATATGGTCGGACTAGAGCTATAGTCTGCCTGTGCTACAAGGATCGTTGCTGGACGTGGAGATTACCGGTATATAAGCATTACCGATCGCGTCTGCTGCTTAGGATATGAGGTGAATGTATCGACACGCACTTATCCTACAGTCTTCCACGGCCGTCAACAGACTCGCCTCCCATACGTACCCCCCATAATCCCACGAAGAAGGCATACACCTATATCCGTGCTCTATGTCCGCATGTTTACTTCCGCTTACTAAAACATAGAATCAACCCATATAACTATCTGTTGACGTGTCGATCCCAGGAAAATAAGTTGCCATAGACACAAAATGGGTGATTCTAGACGTGGACCTATCCTCGTGATATACCGAGCTCTATACGTATTCTCATCGTCGGTGGAGATCCCGTCGGCCACTCTTATCGTCACAACTTCATGGAAAGCTCTTCTCTCTCTGAGAAATTATAAACACCTATTTAGCCGCTACAGGGATCCATGCTAATCTATGTCTCTCCACTGTCCGCTCTCTAATCATCGAACGCTAAAGGATCCCCGGCAGCGGGAGAAGGTTGATCAAGGAATGGAGGAGCAGAGAGAACATCTTGATAATGTGAGTCGGCTTGGTATCCATCTGACGAAGCACCACAAACAAAAGCTAATAAGTGCCAACAATCGCTATTACTACAATTTAATTTGGGCACCACATTTGAAATGTTGACGGCTCAGATCAGCCACCTAGTCACGCCTCAAGTTCGAGGTAGGGGCTCGTCTAACTCATTTCTGGATATCCTTCAAAGTCTCAACTCGACCTGAGTCACCCGTAGTCCGGCTTAAGCCGATAGATGTCTCCAACGTCAAGGAACTCAGTGATGCTCAAATCAGCCATTGTCAGTGGAGTATATTGGACCTGTACAGCCCAGATGCTTTTACTTTGATCCTGGGCGATAACGAGGGCTAGGAGAATTCCAGAATTCTTGGCTTTCAGAAGGACTGTAAAAAACTGAAGACCCCACTGAAAGTGTGGTTGGTAGGTTGGCAGAGACTTCGACGTGGTGAGGCAGTCGTGGTTTGCGTCGGAAATACGCCTGGGAGGGCTCTTGATTCGACCTCATCAATATCTCTTGCTCAAAATCACATCCGTCACAAACAGTGAAGAAATCATGGCCGCCTTAGAGGATCACCTGAGTACTTAGAAGGATAGACAGAGGTCATTTGTTCATGAAGCTAACAAGATCGCGGTCTGTCCAAAGACTTTTCAAAGCACGACAGCGACTGTAACAATCACAATGTTACTTCCAAAGTCAATCGAATTCTTGGTTACATATGACATGCTGAGGATATTCCCGGATAAATAGTCAAAATCAGCGGTTTGCGTCGGTCACTCTCCGACGTCGCGATACAATTCCTAAAAGCCCCCACTTTTTCCTTCAGTACCCCCACTCATCATTCCAAGGTTAACATCTGAACTCGGCAAAAACACGGGCGAAACCGATTGCTAAAAGTGCCAAGACAAGCCAATGGAAGGACGGCGTAACTTAGCTTCCTGTCGAAGACAAGGACTGGTTGGTCTAATCTCTGTTCTGTGGGTCTATTGTGGAGTGGACCTGTTCTAGTGACATGAGTCGGCACACCAGCTGTTTGTGTCTCGTAGCACGCCATCGATGGCATAGATGACCTTAGGTAAAATACTGCAGATTGAGAGAGTATAGATTCAAGAAGAACTCGCGCCCATCGCTGTGTTCTTGTTGTGTCGATTGCATAGAGACGGAAGGAAGTCAAGAATTGGAATATTCAGACAAGTGAACATGACTGACTCAATTTCTTCATCGGGCTCCCCCGAGGAGGTTTCAACTTTCCCCGAGAAACGGGTCTGGCACCGAAGCACACTTTTCAATGCCTTCATCATTGGAGGCGTTGGATTCCTGGCTCCAGGTCTGTGGAATGCAATGAATTCTCTCGGTGCAGGTGGTGCTGAATCGCCGTACCTGATTAACGCGGCCAATGCCTTGGTCTTTGGATTGAGTAGGTCACTCACGGCAGTCTAAATTTATTTGAAACCTTGAACTAATCACACTTCATCATCTAAGTGGGATTCTTGTGCGTCTTCGGTGGCCCAATTGCCAACCGTATTGGAATGAACTGGACCTTGCTCCTGGGTGCAGCTGGCTATCCAGTTTACTCGTGAGTCAGACTGAAGGCCCCACAGAAAGTCAATATACTGATTGAAAATACAGCGCTGCATTGTATACGAACAATCGCTATGTGAGTGCTGAATGTTACAGCAAGTAACCAAAATACTAATCACAATGTGAAGGGCAATGAGTGGTTTGTGTTGCTCGGAGCAGTGGCGTGTGGATTATCGTGGGTTTAATTCATCTGTATCAGTAATAGAGTTGCTGCTAACCAACATAGAGCTGGTTTGTTCTGGGCTTCCGAGGGTGCAGTGGCTCTTGGGTATCCTGAGCCGACAAAGAGAGGCCAATACATGAAGTGAGTGATCTGCCAACAGACCGGAGTTGTGTCCCATGACAAGAAATATACTTACATGTCAATAGCATCTGGCTTTGGTTTCGGACAGGCGGGCCTTTGCTTGGAAGTGCCATTGTCCTTGGATTGAACCAGTAAGTCAGTCCCATACGAGCTAGGGCTGTGCTCTCGCTCACACTGATATAGCTCTGCCGTTGCCAAGAAGAAGGGTAAAGTCGGATCTGGTATGTTGCCCACGATATGTCCTTCTTTCCACTGAGTTTTTACTAAACCAATCTTACAGAGACATATCTCATTTTCGTCGCATTGCAGTGTCTGGCTGTTCCGCTGGCATACTTCCTTACTCGGCCAGAGAAGGTCCAGCGCAGTGACGGAAGTAAAGTCAAGGTTATTGCGCAGGACTCGTGGAGAGCAGAATTTGCTGAGCTCTGGAGAGTTTCTGCTCGTAAGGAGGTTCGTTTGTTTTTGACTTTCTTGGGCTCCTTGAAAACCGCTCATCTAAACTTATCTTCAGATTTTGCTACTATTGCCCATTTTCTGGGCAGCATACTTCAACCAGTATACCGGCAGTAAGTCTAGTCAACGCCTACTTCATGCCGGCATCTCAGTCTAATCTGCTATTCCAGACTTTCAAACGTACTATTTCGGAGTTCGTGCCCGAGCCTTGATCGGCCTCGTCTGTAAGTCGTGCAATCCATGTGTCAAACTCTTAGGACTATAGAAACTGATTTTCCAAGCGTATCTCGCCGCTCTCCTCTCATCCTGGCTTGTCAGTCGCTTCCTGGATTATCAAGGACTCAGCGTGAAGCTTCGCATTACCTACAGGTAGATACGCCGGATTCTGTTAGTGTATGATGAGAGCTAATCTTATGTCAAGTTTCTTCTACGTCATTGCTCTCCATGTCCTTGCCTGGGTCTATGGCTGGGTGGCTCAGGAGCAATACACGGCCAACCCTCCGTCCTATGACTGGTCAGATAAAGGCTTCGCCAAGGGAATGTTTGTGATTATTCTTTGGCGTAAGAATTCTGTTACTTCTCATGAGTACTGGTATATTTGCTGATCACGTCTCCAGAATTCTCCCAGCAAGCTCTGCAAAACTGGCTTTACTATCTTCTCTCAACCATGACCGACAACATTTCTGAGCTTTGTATGTTTCAACCTATATGTGTATTTTGGAGTCACACTTTTTTAATCATTCATAGCCCGTCTATCTGGTGTCCTCCGTGGACAGGAAAGCTTTGCCCAGGCTGTTTCATACGGCCTTAACACTCGGGAATGGTATGGGGGCAGAGTTCCCTTGGCGGTAAATACGATTTTGCTTGGTAAGTGACTGGAAAATTCTGATTCTGCGAAACGACGATACTAATACAACATACTCGAACAGGCCTAGCTGTGCTGCCTACTTGGCTTGTTGTCAAGGATCATACTCCTGTTGAGCATTCCAAAAGTGTGGACACTTGGGATTCGCCTCAAGATGAAGAGCAACCTTCTCCAAAGAGTGACCAGGATATCAACAAGACCAGTTTGGCGGTCGATACGAATGAGATCACGAAGTAATGCCAGAGCTGAAGTACGACACTCTAGGGGGCGAGAAACAAAATTGGCATGCGAAATGCACCTAACTTAGATTAATACTAAATGTAGCGATCGAAGCCGCTAGCTTAACCTGGTTGGCACATAGAAGAAGACAAATAGATAATAAAATGATGAACTCATGAAAAGTCAAGATCTATTGAAACTATTTAAAAAACATCAAAATCAAGAAAGATATACAATCACCGCCTCAGTATCCCAAACATTAACAGAGATATGTCCGTTCTTGTTGTTATCCTTGTTTATGGTCAGACGCTCCTCCTCATACCCAGCAACCTTATGGCCACGGCCCTGGTCAACCTTGTAGCTCCACTGCTCACCATTCCAGGTCACATTCTGCTGTGAGCCACCCAGGTCAAATCCAAGGGCAGCCGCACCATGTTCAGACTGCATACGGTGAACAACAGCGGATTTGACATCCTTGTCGATGTCGATTTGAGCGACATATCTTGGGCGAACGGCCGGGCCATACTCCCATTGACGCATGTTTATGATGGCAATGCGGGATACCTTGCCGGTCTTCTGATCGAACATGGCATAGGCGCTGAGGTGGTCATTTTGCTCCTTCTTAATGTCGATCTCTTTGATCTTTCCAAGCTGGCCATCCTTGCCGATAAAGTCGGTGATGAATGGTGCCGCTGGGAAGATGCCTTGAACAGCGGGGGTCTTCGCATGGGCGCTTGTATCGTCAGGTAGCCACCACGCGTGGGTAGCGTCGGGCCCATGTGTATTGCACACTCGTTGAATTCCACGGTCCATGGCAGCCAGATGGAAATCGACTGCCCAAAGGGCAGCCCCAAAGCCACCAGCAAACTCGACTTTAGTGTGTCCAATCGCGGATCCCGCTTCGGAAATGACCAAAGGCACGGACTTGTCTATGGCACTCAGAGATTTGACATCGTTGGCATAGGGGGCAAGCTTATCAGTGATTGCTTTGTGGTTCATCAAAGTGTCTAAAAGTAATTAGGTTAGTATGAAATTCCACTTACGTTATGTTGAGTAGCTCACCTTTCAGGTCTGCGGTGTTGTACTCATGGCCACCGTTATTTGAGCCAATCACTTGGTAATAATGCTCAGCAGCATATTTAGTGTTCTTTTGCTGCGTCGACTTCGCCTTGAAGAGTGGCTTGATAAGACTCATACTAAAACGACTGATTAGCTTATTATTGAGAGGGTCATGGGTCACATGGGAAAACTTACAGTGTGAACTTGCTGTTCGAGTCGGGCTTCCCTGCCACTTCGGCCGCAATCTCGCCAGTCTGAAAAATACGGGTTTCGTCGTCTTTCAGTTTGAAGTCCTTGACAACTTGCTCTTCAATCTTTTGCGACCGCTCAATGTATCCGTCAACAGCATATGCCTTGTACCAATTTGGCTCATTACCAAGCGCAATGGCAGCGACCCTCGCCTTATTCGCTCCCTTATCGGTGGCAGCATCCCATGCCTGCTGCAAGAAAGCCATCGAGTCATCAAGTTTCATATCATCTCCCATCGGAGCCTGAAGCGTCCAATGGGAATCTTTGAAGCGTTTCAAGGCATTGAAATAGTCTGGTCCGACGGTATAAGTGTCCAGACTATTGCAGGACTTCTTGTTTGAATGACAATCCGCAGCGACTTTGGTTTGGTCTTTCTTGTAAGTGATATGATCACCGCTTGTGCCGCCCACACGAATAACCAGGGGCTTGCTCATGCGTGATTGAATAGAGTTGACCGTGTTCTCCGAAAAAATGTTGTTATAATGCGGAAGAAGGCCGGATTCAAATCCAAAGCCGAAGAAATCAGCTGGTACGGCGACAGCACCAGTTGATGCGGGAATATTTATCGTGACATCGGTACATCCTACGCAAGTAGATGGTACCGGCTTTGCGAAAGTGATCCCCATTGTGAGAAATGTGCCGGCCAGCAAGGCAATCATCACGGATTATTGGGTGTTTTGGTCTATGAGGAACTCGGTGCATTACGGGAGAATACAAATATTCTTATATGCTGATGGCTAATCCTTTGGCCCCGGCCCCAAGGGTCTGAGCCTTGTTCTATGAAAAGACCCTTTGGGGGTCCAAAGAGTCTCTAGCGCTAGATGAAAAACTTTTATACTTGAAATTGTCCAATACGGACCTGGGATTTGGATCTTGCGTTGGAATCAAGGTCAGCTGACAACATTCGAATCAAAGACCCTTGACTTGGAACTAACCTTTGACATTAGAAACTGAAAATCCCGTATGATTATACACTGTAACTCGTGCATTTTGATTTTGCTAATCCAACCCAGCGATGTTTTTCAGGGTCCGGCCCCAGAGCCCCGGGGCCAATCCTTAGCAGCCTCGTTGTATGCAGGGACTTCGGGGGCTTTGTTGGTCAGAAAGGATCAGGTTGGGGCTAAAACGAGGGTTTCATGAACCAAAAGGCTCCTGCCAGGACAAAGGGTCCGTGGCTGTTCGTGGCAGGCCAAGCTTTACTTTGTGCTGGGATGCACTATGATTCGCCGTCGTGGCTTGTTCAGGGTCCAAGGTGATGTGCGGAAATGGGCCAGCACATAGCCTCATCCGCATAGCCAATAGACACGTCAACATGAAGGATGCCTTGTAATTCATCCAACGGGTTTGCACGATGATGGGGGGATACGATGCGATCTATTTTTGACTCGGCCCGAAGAACGTGTGGGGGCGGTTCCAAAGAGGGAGGGGGCGGCTGAAGAGCCTTACACGATCAAACAAAGAAGACCCAATAGACATGACAGACTTCTCGTTTGCAAAGCTAAATCTAATCTCTCTCGCTTATATCAATCAGTTTATCAAGCATAGTCTTCGTGGATTATTAGATTCTTACATTCTTTTTGAAATATGGCGTGGAAAGGCCGATCAGTGAATGGTTCAAGTAGTCGAGCGATTACCTTGTCTCAAACTCTACCACTCGAGAAATAGGACACTTCAAAGCGCAGTGTATAATTAAACCATGCACGTATGGGACTAACGGCCCTCAACATCGAGCTCAACCAAATGAAATTCTGGCGCAGTAGTGTTGACTGGTAAGGTACATGATTTGGTTGGAAAGCAACTCGAGGCTTTCAGCTTGCCCTCCCTACAGTTTCGGCCCCGGCCCCAAAAAGAGGTGAGATTCAGATCACAGACCTAAATGTCCGTGGCTGAGTTTTCCCATTCCAAATAGCATCGGTGGTTATTTTCCTCGTATCATCCAGTATATCATAATTTCCCCTAATCTGGCTATTGTGGAAAAATCCAAACCTAGAGGAGGTTCTCTTATATCGCTTGGCTAATATCTCTTGTACAACCAAAATGAAGCCGTTATATGAATCAACCTCCATCAAATAGATCTCCCAAACTAGCTAGAGTCCCTTCCAGAAATCCTCAATCAGACTAGCAACCTGCGGCACCCTTTCCCTCACAACTCCATGTCCAACCTGGGGGACCACAGCAATATTTCGCATCCCAACACGTTCAAGCTTCTCCACACTGACCACATCATCAAGCTCCCCCAGCACACTAAGATTCGGAATCCCAGTTTTCGCCGCTTTAACAAATTCAGCATCGTTATCCAGAACCCCGCCGTCCCTGAAGATAGCCACCACACTTGCTGAATGACCTTCATGCTCCCTCACTTCCCAGTCCCGAATTGCCTCAGCAACGACTTCGCCTCTCTCGACTTTCTCCTTCCAATCCGAGGGGACAACTAAATGGCCACCCTCCAGGAATTCGAAGATCCAGGCTCGCGCCTGCTCCTCCAATTCCTCGCCGCCGCGCAGGTAACTCTTCTGCACCTCGGTAAACTCACTGGTGTATAGAAGGCCCGCAGGCGCGACCAAAACAATAGACGCGACACGCTCAGGATGCGCGACTGCGAAGGTTGCAGTCGTTGACCCGCCAAATGAATACCCAACAAGGTGCGCATCATCCCACCCAAGATGCACCATTAAATCTTCCAACAATGTATGGAAGAGTGCGGGCTCGTGGGGCGCAATCGGCGTGTCTGTTAGCCCGTGGCCCCACTGGTCAACGAGGACACAATGAGCGTGTGGGAAACGTGAAGATAGGGCGCTTGCCAGTGGCTGCATGCCGAGTGCGGGTGTTTGGACGCCATGCACGAAGAGAACACGAGAGATAGGGTTGGAGCTATCCGAGGGTGCTGGCGACGAGGCTGGTAGCTCGTAATAGGCAGCTCTGCCGTGGGGTGTTTGCAAATATGACGCTGGTGGTAGCACTTGGCCAAAGTTTGCGACAAAGGCAGCTTCGGATGGGGCCCGGATGGGCTGTGGTATGTCGCTAGGTTGAGTCGTTCCAGGACGGGGCAGCACGATCAATTTGCTCGACATCTTGAAGGATGAAAGCAAGATCGTAGGCCCGTGGAAGATCGAGAGGAATGGTCTAACGAGCATCAGAATTTAATTCCATGGTTGTTGAGCAATGAGCCTACCAAAATACTGTCAGTGAGGCGTTAAGATAGATGGACCTTCTGGTTTGGTATAGACGATCTCGCATTCCAGAGGTTCAATTGCCCTCTACAAAGACTCGTCGCAGTTGACACTGATCAATCGGGATTAATAATTGATCTTGCTGTAGATAACGCCATCCATGTTTGTCGCTAAACTACATTCGGCTTAGGGCGAGTCATCGGGAAACAAGCATATTTTGGAGGCGAGCATTCAGGACATTCTTAATCTGCTCTTGAGCCGAGCGTGATTATACGTTGATAATTCATCGCTTTGCTAACTAGATTGAGGTTCTCCATTCAATCTTTCATTCGGAATCGTTCAGCTAGTCAGCTTGAATGTTACTGTTATCGCACTGCGAGTCCATATCTGTTGTAACGTTAGTTGCCCTGCGCCTTATAACTAGGCTGCCTGGACTTCAACAATTGAGCTTGCCAGAGTCACCGTGAAGTTCTGCAGTGTCCTAGCCAGTAATACATCTTGTGATTCTGCAAAAAGCCTCAAGGTCCCCTGATCGGCCGGTCCCCACCAGTATCCCTCGGCCAAGCCGGATGTCCGTAGGCCTCCGTAGTCTTAAAGGCCGTTGGCTTGACAGACCTCGGGACTGCGATCGGGGAGTATAAACGGAACCCCCGTATATAAATGGCAGCCTAGTTTTATCTATTGGTATGGTATGGTATGGACGATGATTCGAGCCTTGCGATGCATCACGATGCTTTGTGGTTCCTCCTCACGGCGCCAATTCCCCACTTTTCCTCGTCTTTTCCCCAGCGCCATCGGGTTTATCGTTGCATCCGATTGCTCAACCGCCGATCTCGCCGAGTGAATGAGCAAATGAGTCGCTTTGTTGCTCCACTTAGCTACAGTTCGGTCTTAGCCGTGATTGATTCATAAAGTTGCGAAATCCCAGACTTGAGAGAATTGCTTCTCCTAACAATCACCATCTCGGACTTCCCCGCTTGCCGCGATGGTCCCCACGATAACTTGGTTGGCGGCTGTCTCGCTGGTCGGTACCGTCGCAGCACAGTATTTCCCACCCACGCCTGAAGGATTGACTGTGGTGGAGTCGAAACATGAGAAGGGTGTAAAGATTTCATACAAGCAGGTAGGTAATTATCACTTCTTTGGGCGTTGCGGATGGTCGCACGAACATGTACTAAATTCCGATCACAGCCGGGGATTTGCGAAACCACTCCAGGCGTCAGGTCGTACTCAGGCTACGTTCACTTGCCTCCAGGAACCCTGAACGACGTGGGTGTATCCCAAAAGTATCCCATCAACACCTTTTTTTGGTTCTTCGAGGCTCGGCATGACCCGAAGAACGCTCCTTTATCCATCTGGATGAATGGCGGGCCCGGCAGCTCCTCAATGATCGGTCTCATGCAGGAGAACGGCCCTTGCATTGTAAACGCAGATAGTAACTCGACCGAGCTGAATCCCTGGTCGTGGAACAACTATGTCAACATGCTTTACATCGATCAGCCCAATCAGGTTGGGTTCAGCTACGATGTAGCCACAAATGGTACCTTCGACCAGATTGCTTCAGCATGGGATGTCTCCAAGTGGAAGCACGGCGTACCCGAGCAGAACAATACCTTCTATGTCGGCACTACTGCTAGCGGAAAATCTTCTGCAGCTGCTAACAGCACGGAAGATGCTGCGCGCTCACTGTGGCACTTTGCGCAGACTTGGTTCTCCGAGTTCCCCGAATACAAGCCAAACGATGATCGTGTGAGCATCTGGACGGAGTCATATGGTGGCCGCTACGGCCCATCGTTCTCTGCGTTCTTCCAGGAGCAAAACGAGAAGATTAAGAATAAAACGCTCACTGCTGCGGGCGAGTCGCACTACATTCACCTCGACACGCTGGGTATTATCAACGGCTGTGTTGATCTCCTCATTCAAGAGCCCTCGTACCCTCTATTCGCCTACAACAATACTTACGGTCTGGAAACGATCAACAAAACGGCCTACGCGCAGGCCATGCACGCCTGGAGCCGACCCGGCGGCTGCAAAGACCAAATCAAGCACTGCCGTGTCCTAGCCGCCGAAGGCGACCCCCAGATGCACGGCAACAACGAGACGGTCAACAAAGTGTGCAAAAAGGCCGGCGATTTCTGCAGCAACAACGTCGAGGGTCCGTACGTCAACTACGCAGACCGAGGCTACTATGATATCACACACAAAAACCCAGACCCCTTCCCGCCAAACTACTTCCTGGGTTTCCTGAACCAGCACTGGGTTCAGGGCGCACTGGGTGTACCCATCAACTTCACCGAGTCTATTGACAGTGTCTACCAAGGCTTCCAGTCCACGGGCGACTACGCCCGCGCCGACGTCCGCGGATACCTAGACGATATCGCCTACGTGCTCGACTCAGGCATCAAGGTAGCCCTCGTGTACGGAGACCGCGACTACGCCTGCGACTGGATCGGCGGCGAAGACGTCAGTCTGGCCATTCAGCATGCGGAGGCTGATAAATTCCGGGCAGCTGGGTATGCACCTCTGCGCACGAATTCCTCGTACGTGGGTGGTCAGGTCCGACAGCATGGAAACTTCTCGTTCACGCGAGTGTATGAGGCGGGCCATGAAGTCCCCGCCTATCAACCGCAGACGGCGTATGAGATTTTCCATCGGGCTTTGTTCAATCGTGATCTGGCAACGGGTAAGATTGATACTGCGCGGAATGGATCGTACTCGACCAAGGGCCCGGCTTCGACGTGGCATATCAAGAATCAGGTTCCTGAGAGTCCCGAGCCGGTGTGTTATATTCTGGCATTGGAGGCGACCTGCACTGAGGATCAAATTGCCAGTGTGATGAATGGGACGGCGGTTGTCAAGGATTATGTTGTTGTTGATGGGAAAGCCCAGTAAGAAGGATGGTGGTGAAGAGCGTTGTGTACAATCTGTACAGTCCATATCTGTGTATTTCCATCACACATATCACCGAGCATATAGCAGCCATGAAATATAATTCACAGGAAATATCTACTTTGGGAATGTTTGCTTATAGACGTCTGCCTTGGAAAATCCCCAGGCAACATCCCCAATTCTCAAAAAGGCAAACTTAGCGAAACGACGCTAGCGCTCGCTTTCCTAATCGGGCTATCCAGGACGCCCCCCAGGAATCAGTTAAATACCTTCCTCCTCACCCTCCTTCTCCTCTTCTTCTTCTTCTTCTTCTTCCTTTCCTCCTCCAGGTTTTACCGCTCTGACTCAAGATACTTTGTACCATTCATCATGAAGCCGCGTTCAGTCCCTCTTCTGTCGGGCTGGGAATTCCTCGAGTGGGATTTTGTTGGTTCGGATGATGTGGACTTCATTTCTTATGTTTTGTTTGGTCCTCTTCTGACACCCGATGATGAATAAGATGCTCTTACCATCCCGGAGACACAAACTTACCGCTTGTTTCTTTGGCAACATTGGGCAGGTGTGCGTAAGAGCCATTGACGGGGTTTAAAAACTGGATTCGATAAACATATTCTGAGGGGGCATCACATACACACTGGTTTTTGTTCTTTCTTCCCCTTGTTCTTCTTGGTCTTATGATGGTCTTGAAGGTCTCGAGTGTTTCGAGAGGCCTGTGACAGAACCACATTCCCTTTCCCTCCCATCATCTGGTATCATTTATCGCCTTTTCATTTGTGTCTGACCTTCCCGTGTCTGTCTGCTCGATCATGCCTTGATCTGTCCTTGTTGTGTTACAGCTTACTAGTCTTGAGTGTGAACCAGATAAATCATTGTCTATAGAACTGAGTACATATAACTCCACCCATCTCTTTTAAGCTTAATTCAACCACATACATACACCCACCTTGGCTAGTCGATCAAGGTTGTCTAATTAAGTTGCGGGTATAGATCAGCCGGGACCCAACCAAAAATGCCACTGACATAATGCCTGACTAACCATGTGGGGCCGGGCTGTCAATGATGTTATGGATCATGAGGGTCACGGACAAAAAATGTGAATGAAAGACGTATTAGACGGATTAATCACAGAGCATTAATTGCTGTTCATGAAAAAATATTCAGTGTCGAACATCATACGATCATCGACTGACCAGCCAAACGGCGGGAGTGCCTGAGGAGACCATCGAACCTTCTCGAAGCTTCGGTGCTGCGACGTCATACGTCACTCACCTGGAGACCGGCACGGAGCATTACAGTCATTCAAGTTCCCAGCTCATCCCCGCACAGTCTCCTCCTCGTTGTACTCTACACCACATATTCTCACTGCACATGGTTTATTCCTGAGTTGAATCTGGGCTACTCAACCCCCAGCGTCGAAAGAATTCTCTTCATCGGTTATCACACAACCGCCGCTTAATCCAGGCGGAAGCTTCCTCTTCGTTCGAGAAGCACCCAGTACATTCTCCCCCCATCGAGGGATCCGATCACCCGATTCCCACACGCGCATCTTCCTTGATCTCTTAAGCTCGTCCTACCCGCTACACCCGCGTCGACTGTTTTTCGCCTCTTCCTCAAAACTCAATTCAACCCCGCACAACATGGTGGCCGAAACAAAGCTCTATGATGCCTTGGGCATCAAGCCCGATGCTACCCAGGATGAGATCAAGAAGGCCTATCGCAAGGCCGCCTTGAAACATCACCCCGACAAGAACAAAGATGACCCCAAATCAGCTGAGAAATTCAAAGGTATGTCTGCACACCCACTCTTGTCTACTCGGATTACCCCGCTATCCTACATTCAGCAAGTTACCAATAGTTACTAACACTTTCCATAACAGAGGTCTCCCAAGCCTACGAAGTCCTCTCCGACCCTGAGAAGCGCAAAGTTTACGATCAATTCGGTCTTGAATACCTGCTCCGTGGTGGCCCCGCCCCGTCACCCGGTGGTGGAGGTGGTGCCGGTGCTGGTCCCAGTGGTGGAATGCCGGGAGGGTTCAACTTTGGCGGCATGCCCAGTGGTGGTGGTACACGCACATTCCACTTCTCGACTGGTCCCGGCGGTGGTACCCATGGCTTCAGCTTCAGCAATGCAGACGATATCTTCCGTGAATTCACTAAGTCCGCTGGAGGTGGCGCTGGGAGGGGTGGATTAGACGACGACATTTTCTCCATGCTCGGTGGCATGGGAGGAGGTGGTGGTGGTGGTAGCTTCCGCAGTCGCCCGGGCGCAGGAGCAAGCTTCCCATCATCCAAGGCAAACCGTGCCCCGACGCCAGAACCAACCATCGTCGAGAAGGACCTGCCGCTGACGCTAGATGAGATCTTCAAAGGAACGACCAAGACGGTTGTTGCTAAGAGCAAGTCCTTTGATGCTAGCGGGAAGCGCACTGTCAAGGATGTGCCGCTGGAAGCTGTCATCAAGCCTGGTATGCGTGCCGGCACAAAGATCAAGTACCGGAATATTGGAGATGGAGAAGAAGGTGGACGACAGGATATGCACCTGATTGTGAAATACGTATGTGAAACCCCAAAATCCTTCAATTCTATCAATGAGCGACTACTAACAACTCCTACAGATCGATCACCCAGATTTCAAAGTCGAGCGCGACAACCTCGTTACGACCGTCGAACTCAGCCTCAAGGAAGCCCTGACCGGCTGGGAACGCATCGTCCGTACCATCGACGGCAAATCCATCCGCGTTTCCAAGCCTGGCCCTACACAGCCCGGCCATGAAGAACACTACCCAGGCTGGGGTATGCCGAACTACAGGAAGCCTACCGAGCGGGGTGACCTCGTCGTTCGGGTGAAGGTCACATTCCCCAAGACGCTGAGCGCCGAGACAAAAACGATTCTGAAGGATCTTCTTCCTTAAAAACATGTTACATATTGATTCGCGTGCATGGGTCTCGGCGTTGGTGTGAGCGTACTCTTTCAAACCATTGGGTGGGGATTAATGACAATGACAATGACGACATACTTGATTGTTACTACTTTCAGTGCATAGAGATGGATGTGTATGTCCTTTTCCTTTCCTTTCAGTCTATTTTGTAAATCCTTGAGCCCTTAGTGGCATGGGGGTAGAACCTACATAAGAAAAGAAGTAGATAGTAGTGGATTTGTACATAGACCAGGCTAGACCCGATTGGGGAATGCGGAGAAGCACCCTCAACTCGGAGAAATCAACATACAATCGTCCTTATCTCCACTCCTGTTCTACCAAAACCCCTCCCCTCACCAGATAAACGCAAAACATCCATCATGAAGCGCAGGGTCACCTATGTCCAGCATCCCGAAACCCCCTTCGAGCCGCATCAGGCCTCCCTAAGCTCCACCACCGTATCGGTCCGCGACCTGGACGCCGCGCGCGAGGACCGCATTACGTTCGGCCTGGAGGATCTCCCCGAGGAGGTAGGAAACACCAACACCTCTTACCGGAAATATAGATCTACACGCACATGAAACTAACAAGTCTACGTTGTCCTGTAGCTTCGCGCAGTCCTCGAACAGTCTCACGAACTCCGCCTTCGCTGGGCGACCGAGCGCTCGTTCGATGCCATTGCGCCCTTTGCGAGTCGGATCTCGCCTGGTTTGCATGTGCACTATACTCCTCTAGCATCTGATCAGTCACCGTGAGTGGTTTCGGGGGGTCTTGTTGTTTGCGCGGAGGGAAATCTGACGGGGGACTCGATAGGGAGGCGCTATGCTCACTGCTCCGCACGGTTTTCGGAACTCACAAGGACGGAGAAGCTGTGGTGGATTGCACAACGCCCGAGGTAAATTGACAGTTCCTCCTTCGCTCTATCTGCATTGAATGACATTTCCCTCCGTCATGCTGGAATTGGGCTTGTCTAATTCGTGCGTCATGTATAGGACTCCTTCATCACACCCCCGCTCCTATCTACCAGATTCGCGGCCGCAGCTTCCCTCCAATACTACACACGGCTTCCAAGCCTACCATCACTAGTCGCGTTCATCCGACGTACGGCATGTCATCAACAACAGGTTGGCGGCACCGAGTGCCATGATCGCGCCAATTCTCTCCTCACGGCCGATACAGTCGATGTTGACTACGATAGCATCTCCCATGCCTTGACTATCTCGGGTGTTTGGGCTGGTCCGCCTAGCGGTGGCTGGACTGAAGATATTCCTAAGCCTTCTTCTAAAGCGGACCAAGTCGAATTTGGTCTTTTGGGTGCGGAGCAGGGCATTGAGCCCGAGGAGATCAAGATGGGAGGGTTGTTGGCTGTGGTAGGGGAGGACAAGAAGATGAGTATGTTCTCCATATCGATTCTTATTTGCATTAAACAAGTCCTAGAACCAACCATTCTGATCAATTACAGAACCAACAATGTTCTCATTCCCATCTCGACACCACCCTCTCCCCTCAGACGCCAGTTACTCCGTCTCCTTCACCAAACCAACAGGCCTCCACCCAACAATGTCCATCACCCTACAACGCCCCTCTCTCGAACGCCCCCCAGCTCCCGAAGACGCAACCTGCGCCCTCCACACATACCTCACGCTCCCATCCTCCGTCTTCGGAGACCAATACCAACTCGGCACGACCGACCCGCTCTTCCTCGAATCGCACAACCTAGCCACACTCCGCGCACACGCCGGCGAAATGGACCTCGAAGCACCAGACTGGGCCGTACAGCGCTGGGGCTCAACATGGCTCTTCGAGCTAGCCAAACCGACCGTGGATGAATCTGATAAGACATTGAATTGGACCGCAACTATCCCGCTGCATCTGCGGTACCTGCCTCCCTCGGAAACGGGGTATAGAACTGCACACGTGCCCTGGCCCGTTGTTTTCTGGGCTTGTACGGCCGAGGACGGGACGAAGATGGGTGTTAATCCGTTTGATCGTACGAATCTAGGCTGGGATGGGCTGTTTGGTCCAAGGACGATGTTTTATCAACTTCATCCCGAGTCCGGACGGCTTGTGGAGGAGATTGAGGTTCCTGTGCTGAAGCTCAAGGAGGGTGAGGGTCTGTTCAAGGCGCAGAACATTGAGCTGGGGACGTCGTTGGTTATTTCGCTGGGCTTCCTGTGGGTGCTTTGGCGGTTGGTTCAGGTTGCGTTGTCGCGGACTGGGCAGGGTCGGGGACAGGGTCATGAGAAGAAGGAGTAAGTGGAGACTGCGAGGCATGATGCAGGGTATATAATTGTTATTGGGTTTTTGTTGGCGTTACGGGTATCTCAGTATCGTTCTCGTTGCATAGACACGACAGGGCGTTTAGGGCTATTCCTTCATGACATTCCCATAGACGTTGAGAATCAACCAGTGACCTCCTATCCATTTCACTTCTATCCTATACCCCAGTCACGATGACTCCAACATAAACCAGAACCCCCTAAATCCCCATCTCAGGCAATGGCCACGGCACATCCGTCATTAAAAACTGGTCCAGATCAAAGTTCTGCAAGCTGGGCATATCAATCATCAAATCGCCCAACCAGGAAAGCTCCGCATCAGACACAGGCCCCAACACATCCTGCGCCCTCGCCTGCGTCGGCACCGCCGTCTGCGTATTCGCCAGCACTTCATTCAATCCACTCCCAGCAACCCGCGCATCCCCTTCAGCCTTCTGCACCTCCACCACAGGCCCAGGCCCAGACCCGGAAACAGGAACAGGCACCGACACCGCAGCAGCCGCATTAGCCCTCAACACCTCCCCCAAAGCCCTCGTATCATCCTCCTTCCTCCTCTGATGCAACGCAATAAGCAAATAAGCCGTCGAATACGCCTCCCGCATCACAGCCGTATCATACGCCGCCAAAACCTCCCTCAACGTCGCCATCGCATCCGGCAACAACGCCAACGCCGTCCGACTATCAATCGCCAAAAGCGTACAAACAACCTGAAACGGTACATTCGCAACCTGATGCCACGCACACGTAGACGCGACCATACCGCGTGCTGCGCGGAGACCCCGCCCCGCGAGTGAGAGGATACGATCTAGTGCGCCTCCGGGGAGTGGTGCGTGGGCGTTTAGGGCGCGAACGCGCCGGTAGATGCAGAGCATTAGATTTGTTTGGACGAGGATTAGGGAGGGTTCAGTGTAGAGGAGGTCTAGGACTGCTGTGAGGGCTGTTTGGAGTTCGGGGAGATCTTGTGGGGTTGGACCTGTTGGGTCGAGGCTTTCTGAGAGGGGAAGGAGGTGGTATAGATCTGTGTGGGTGGCTGGTGTTGGGGGGGTGGAGGATGTTGCGCCGTGGAGGACGACGCGGGATCGGCCTAGGTCGAAGGAGATCCAGGTGTTGAGGTGTCGAGCCATGCCGAAGAGGCGGCGGCGGAGGTTTGTGTCGGTGGGTGGGAGGGTAGTAGTTGTGCTGGTTGTGGTTGTGGTGGTCCCATTGCGGAGTTGGGAATCTGAGGTTGGTGCTTGGATGAGGCCCGTTGACTCGGGGTCTTGAGTTTCGAGATGCAGACCCGCGGCTTCAATTAGGTGCATCAGTGTACAACTAGCCATCCATGCGGCGTGTGGTGATGCTGTCATGCGTAGGTAGGCTGCGCGAAGGACCCAGCCTGTCACCGTGTCGATAGTAGGTGTGTCTGCGCCGAGAATGCTGTTTTCCAGGAGTGATCGTGCTGCATCGACGATTCGTAGTTCTATTGATGACATCTCGCGACGAGAGAATAAATGTCCAAAGGCTGCAACACCAAGAAGTACAACGTCGTACGATTGCTCTGCTGGCTCGGCAAGAGATATAGAAGACGCCGACCAGCGTTGTGCAATATGTGCAAGCACCGTCTTCCGATCTAGGAACGCATAGCATGGATGAACCTTTTCAAAGTAAATCCCTGCTAGCCGGCGCATCTCATCCTCCGATATCATCTTGGTGAATGAGCCCGACGTCGCTGTCACAGGAAACACCGAAGCCTCCGGCGCCAAACGCCTCTCCCCAACATTCCACGCAAAAAGATGCAATCGCGGCGCACGCGCAGGATCAATCCTAAGCCCAAGCTTACGCACAAACGCCGCGCCCGAATTCGCCTCCAGCGAATGGCTCATGCGCCGCGCATCATTCACACGAGGATACGACCCCGGCGATGCAGCACTGCCCGCAGCGCTACTAGCCGGCTTAGCCGGCGGAACAGGATGAGTCCATCCATCTGAAGGAGGAAGACGCTGTCGCTCGTCTACTCCTGATAAAGAAGACCGGTACATACTACCGGATCGGGCGCGCTTCTTGCGCGGCAAGTCGCTGAACACGCAGGCGACGCCGGCCTGGGCGCAGGTGCTGCAGGGCTGTTCGCCTGAGCATTTGCGTTTGCGCGATTGACATGATAGACAGGCTGCGCGGGAGCGCTTACGGGGCGTGGACTCGGTCATCGAGGTGGGACCTTTATGAGTGTGTTGGATGCGGAGTGACGAGTCATCGTGGAGAAGTTCCAAAAGTACCTTTGCCAGTTGCGGGATGGGGGAATATTTAGGTTTGGGGACGCCAAGAGTGACAGGCCCGGGTCCGCATTGGCTTGTGAAATGGTTCTATACAGGGACTGGAATACATCCAGAGATCTCAAGGTTATATTGAGTTTCCATCCACTCAAAGATCCTTTTTTACTACTACAAGACTTAGTTCTCATACTTTCGTCCATCGGGATAGCCCATCATATCCTCCAACTGCTTGAGATCGGGCATCCCCGCTGGCCCTGGCATGTACTGCAGGTTGTCTCGGAAAGTGGTCCCGTTCCACCACAGCTCGTTCTTGTGCAATGCATCCATGATCCGTGGTGCATCGATATACGTTCGAATCTCGACCATTTGCTTAGTCCGGGCATGCCAGCGAGTGACCCAGACATTGACAATATCGAATGCTTCACCTATTACTTTGTTAGGTCGAGGTCAATGCGATATCACAGAAGAAACTATCCATCCCGTGCATCCAGACTATACAACTCCCAGTCGCGATTGTCTTACCAGAATTCATGATGCCTTTGAAATTGACCTCCTGCGCCGACCACCGACTATTACATCCCCCATGAATAGCCTGCGGATGAATCTCGAATTTATCGGCGTGATCCATAAACATCACGCTCACCCGGCGCAAGGCGTTGACATAAAAGTGCATTAAATCACGATAATGTCCGGCGATTGGATGGTGGCCGACAACAGTGAAACTGACATCCTTATTGATCAGTGTGAACAGCTTGCTCATATCCTTCTCTAGGTCCTTGAACGAGTCCCAAATATGCATCTGCGAGACATATTCACAGTTAGTAGAGGGATTCTCGAACTGGAATCCTTCTCGCTCGAGAGGGGCTGGGTCGTGAATGATGCCGTCGCCATTGCAGTTCCCATCGGGATCGGCTAGGCCGTTTCCACCGCATCTGGGGTCCTCGAGAGGGAGGGGCTTCTGTGAGGTAGCTCGAATTATGCTACCAACGGTGCTAGGGACCCAATTGATCGTCAGGGCGGCGGTAAGATATCGCAGGATGATCATGATGCAAAATTCTAGATCGGTTTACCAAAGTCTCAACAAACGAAAGCTGATAGCTTCGATAGCTACTGTATGAGGTGCATCAACACTCTTCGCCATTACACCTCTCTTGGTTATATACCCTCATGTCTTGTTCTTGTTCAATGTGTATATTGACCGGCCAAAATGATCCGAAATCGTTACCTACTTGCCTAATTTAGGATACATACGACCCTGGACATGGATCTCTTCAGTCAATCGAGTGACACAGAGAAAATGCACCGAGACCTCACCACTTCCTCTTGTAACAGACCAGCCCCACCAATTTGGACCAGTCTTGACGCCACCAACACCATCGAGTCCACTCACGCACATTCGCAATTTGTCCTTCGTAGCGGTGTGCAAATGTGCTTCACGGAGCGTCGCGATAAGCCAGTGCAATTGGCCAATCAGCATCTCGCAATTTTTGACAGATGAGTCAGCGATCGACAGCCCACACAGCCGATGTCGGCCCGGGCACCTGATTGGCCACGCCGTTGGTCGGTGAGACCCGATGGCACGTGCCCGCACTGACTCAACGAAAACCTCTTTTCCTCGTCCAGTTCCCTCTCCTCCTCCTCCAGTTCTTCCAACCCCAGCTACAACCTCCACATTCAAGCTTTACCTATGTCGTGCTAAAAGCATTTCTTCTTCTCTTTACCTTTTGACTGCTACATCCACAGTCGCGCTTATGTGTTTGGCACCCTCAATCTTCACCTCCCAGGTATGTTGCTATCGTCTCTATTTGCCTCGAGTCAAAGAATTCCCAATTCGATGACTCCATAACCATGACCATGTCCAATGCTAATACCTTTCTCTCTTAGGACTATATCTCGGGTATGCTTCGAATGATTCCAATGGCCTTGCATTGGCCCCATTCCTCACAAAATACTAACTACCCCTTGCGCAGACCATCTTTGGAAAGCCCGTATTAACTGAATCGACCGACCCATTTCTCGTTCAATTCTTCACAAATTCCCCATATCAAAATGATCATGAATCTGTTCAAGGCCATGCCCGCTCGGGCTCAGGCCTTCGCCACCGTGAAGCCCCAGGCCCGCTTCATGGCCACCGTTCGTCAGCGTGCCGCGCTGGAGCCTGCCACCTTCACCATCCGTGACGGCCCCATGTTCACCGGCAAGTCCTTTGGCGCTCGCTCCAACATCTCTGGTGAGGCGGTCTTCACCACCTCGCTGGTTGGGTACCCCGAGTCCCTGACCGACCCCTCCTACCGTGGCCAGATCCTGGTTTTCACTCAGCCTCTGATTGGAAACTACGGTGTGCCGTCGGCTGAGAAGGACCCCAACGGTCTTCTCAAGTACTTCGAGTCCCCCAACCTGCAGGCGGCCGGTGTGGTCGTTGCGGATGTTGCTGAGCAGTACAGCCACTGGACTGCCGTTGAGAGCTTGGGCGAGTGGTGCGCGCGGGAAGGTGTCCCGGCCATCTCCGGTGTTGACACTCGTGAAATCGTAACCTACCTCCGTGAGCAGGGTTCCTCCCTGGCTAAGATCACGGTTGGCGAGGAGTACGATGCCAACGAGGATGAGGCCTTCACCGACCCGGAACAGATTCACTTGGTGCGTCAAGTCAGCACCAAGCAGCCTTTCCACATCAGCGCAGCTGACCCTCACTCGCACGTTGCTGTTATCGACTGCGGTGTGAAGGAGAACATCCTGCGGAGTCTGGTCAACCGTGGCTCTAGCGTCACCGTTTTCCCCTTCGACTACCCCATTCACAAGGTTGCCCACCACTTCGATGGTGTCTTCATCTCCAACGGCCCTGGTGACCCCACCCACTGCCAGGACACCGTCTTCCACCTGAAGCGCCTGATGGAGACTTCCCAGGTTCCCATCTTCGGTATCTGCCTGGGTCACCAGCTGCTCGCTCTGGCCACCGGTGCTCGCACCATCAAACTCAAGTACGGTAACCGGGCCCACAACATCCCGGCTCTGGACCTGAGCACTGGTCGCTGCCACATCACCAGCCAGAACCACGGTTACGCCGTTGATGCCTCCACTCTGTCCCCTGACTGGAAGCCCTACTTCGTGAACCTGAACGACCAGAGCAACGAGGGTATGATCCACAAGTCCCGCCCCATCTTCAGCACCCAATTCCACCCCGAGGCCAAGGGCGGTCCCCTCGACTCGTCCTACCTGTTCGACATCTACCTGGACAGCGTTCAGAAGTACAAGGCCAGCCAGGCCGGTCTGTACCCCCAGCGTGACAGCCGCCCCAGCCCTCTGCTTGTGGATCTCCTGGGTAACGAGCGTGTGGGTGTCCAGCCCACCATTGGCATGCAGAACGTTGCTGCCGCTGCCGCCGCTGCGGCATAAATGTTCTTATGTCGGGTGGGAGTTTGGTTTGGTTTGATCGGTTCTGTTTGGATTGGTTTTCTGTTCTCGGGTTTCATAGTCTTGTCTTGTTCATAGTTCATATTTCATGGTATATTCAATCTGAATCAAATTCATTCAAACATATACACATTGTCTTTTCATTCCCAGTGGTAGATACCAGTATCCACTTCCTGTAGTTGTGTCTCAAGCTTCGTCTTTTCTATTTCGCAACTATAGACACCACATCCTCATCCGCAACCATATGCCCCAATCCTACTCGCTGCGGGACATGTCTCGCGCTCGCACCCCATACCATAGCATACTTGAACGTTTCCTTCAGCGTGCGATGAATCTGGTCGCACACATCCTCGATACTCGAGTCACGACGCACGATAAGAGCCTCGCTGAAATCAGGTTCTTCTCCCTTTCTGCAGGTCATGAAGTTAGACATTTGATTTGATTTCACCGCAATGCAAAGAGGTGGTTTGGCTCGGTCTTACCGCTTGGTGTAGAGACGCATCAGGCGCAATTCCTTCCAAATACGTTCAATCACTTCTTGCACTCCGAGATCGAGCTCGCAAGACATGACGGCTGTGTGAGGTTCACGGGCCAATTGGTCCAGGAATTCGAGGCTGACGCTGTCGATCTTGTTGTAGACGTACAGGCTACGCGTGGTGTTAGTAAAGTTGAGCTCTAATGTAGACAGCCCAAATGATGGATGAGAGTGACATACCAGCGGACATACTTGCGGTGATCTTTCATGATCACGTCGATGAAGTCGTCGATCGTGGCTAGAAGAGGAAGTCCAAGTTAGACGCTCGTTCAGGCAATGGGTAAATTTGAGGGATGTACCGTTCTCGTCTCGCACCAACACCTCGCAGTTGAGGATCTTGTAGTCGCGAAGAACATTGTAGAGAATCTTCTCGTCTAGGATCTTGGGTGGTGTCTGGAAGGTGATTTTCATGCCGCCGGCCTTTTTGACCTTGAGATAGATGTTTCTGTAATATTTGGGTCAGTAGGTAGATCAAGTGTACCTAGATCACGATTACTCACGGGGGTTCCTTGTTCAATCGAATGCCCACGGCATCCAATTCAGCCTCCAGGAGTGCACGCTGCTCAGCACGCTTCGTAGCGTCAAGTATCATGAGAATCAAGTCACTGGTCTAGCACATAGCATTACCCGGTTAACATTTTTCTTACCGCCAACACCAGCCAGAGCTAACATGGATATACATACCTTCGCAGCAGAAATAACCTGACGACCACGACCCTTTCCCTCCGAGGCACCCTCGATAATACCAGGCAAATCCAGAATCTGAATCTCGGCACCACCATACTCCAAAACACCGGGGATAGCCGTCAGCGTGGTGAAGCTGTACGATGCAGCCTCACTCTTGGTTTTCGTGATCTTAGAGAGGAAAGTGGACTTTCCGACGGACGGGAATCCGACCAGTGCTACACGGGCATCACCGCTCTTGCTGACGTCGAAACCGGCACCACCACCGGAGCCAGCACCGGCTGCTGGTTCGAGGAGTTGGGCTCGTAGACGAGCGAGTTTTCTGTGGATAGATGTTAGCTGGGTATTCTGTAGGCGGTTCCTTAGGACTGCCTACCCTTTCAATAGACCCAAGTGATATTCTGAACATGGTCAGTAAGCTCTCCGGCTGTGAATTCAGGGATCTTGGTGAAACCAACCTGTCGCCTTGTTCTCTGCGGGGCATGTTAGCGGGGTGATTGATAGCTGGAAATTTTTGGAGGAGGCAACTTACTTTGCGTCCGTTTCATCTCATCTTCAATCCTATCAGCAGAGTGATCAGTACTCGGCCATTCATTCGTCTGTTTCGAGGATGTTCATACTCCTTGATCTTTTCCGTGATGTTCACCATATTGTCGGTTGATGAGGCTCAACGCCTGAAGACTCCCAAGATCTGTTTTGTGTACTTTCCTTCCTGTATCAAGTTCAAACAACAATACAGTTATCTTGAATACCGTCTGATCCGCTCGTAAGGCCTGGAATCGCACGAGTCTCGCGAATATCAAGTCCAGCGAGAAAGTTGTTCGCCCGCCAAAAACCTTATGTAAGCCAAAAAGTCGCGGGCGGTCGATTCCACCAAGTGGGGCAATACTGACTCACCGCTCCTCTCACCGCCCCCTACCATTTCACCTCTTTCCTTCTATCAACCACATTGAACCTCAATCGCGACAGGCACCTCTGCCCATTCAATTCACACTTAACAATGGACACAACAACCGAGCCCAGCAATGCTGTCGCCGAACTCGAGAATACCCAACCTCCCACCGAAACAGGCGAACAAGCCCTTCAACCTGTGAAAAAGACCAAAAAAATCATCCGGCGCCGCAAAAAGCCCGCGCGCGTGCAAGTCGATCCGTCCACCGTTAAGAGCGAGCCTCCGGCTCAAACAGGCGAGCTATGGAATATTTGGTACAGCAAGTGGAGTGGAGGTGATTCACAAGATAAACATGGATTGGATCAACCTGCGCCGTCCCGATGCAACGTTGCGAATGATTCGGGGTACACCAAGGCGGATCAAGTGCCGGGATCATACTTTTGTCTGTATTTCAGCAAGGGTCAATGTTGGAAGGGTCCGGCTTGCGAGTATTTACATCGTATTCCGACGATTCATGACCATTTCAATCCTAGTGTTGATGCGTTTGGTCGGGATAAGCACCAGGATTATCGGTAAGCTAGCTTCCTGGATACCTTGGCTGGTCATTGTCTGTTGAAATTCTAACTATCATTTTCTAGAGATGATATGAGCGGTGTTGGCGCGTTTACCCGAGGTTCGTTTAGCAAAACCGGATATCAATTCCTATTTACCCAGCTACAAGCTATAGCTGATGGTGGACTTGGCAATGGCCTACTAACTCTGTTTCTTCTACAGTCAATCGTACCCTTTACGTCGGACGTATCCATGTTACAGACGACATTGAAGTGAGTTTGCTATCAAATGACTACGAATCTTGGACCGGTCACTAACTCACTCACAGGAAGTAGTTGCTCGCCACTTTGCAGAATGGGGGCAAATTGAGCGCATTCGCGTTCTCACAGTAAGTCCAACTACAAGCCCGATTATCCCTCTACGGCCGTGAGCTAACAATTTCATAGGGAAAAGGTGTGGCTTTCGTGACATACTCCAACGAAGCTAATGCGCAATTCGCCGTGAGTATCTCCCAAGCTTCCTGTACCTCATCCCAAACAGTCAACTAACCCAGCCACAGATGCAAGCAATGTCACACCAAAGCCTGGACCACGACGAAATCCTCAACGTAAGATGGGCCACCGTCGACCCGAACCCCCTCTCACAAAAGCGCGAGGCTCGAAGGCTGGAAGAACAAGCTGCCGAGGCAGTGCGGAGAGCTCTTCCCGCCGCATTCGTGGCCGAAATCGAAGGCCGCGATCCCGAGGCTAAGAAGAGGAAGAAGATCGAAGGCACATTTGGATTGGAAGGCTACGATGTACCAGACGACGTCTGGCATGCACGCACGCGACAGCTCGAGGACGTACCGGCACCTGGCCAGCTCGAGGCACCTGAGCAGTCACTTATGCTGGAGGCGGGATCAGCGGGCGCAGAGGTGCAACCAGAGCCTGAAGCACAGGGAGGCATTTTCTCGAGTGCGACGCTGACGGCTCTGAGGGGTATGGCTGGAAGTAATGTGACGACGCAGGCTGCTCCGAAGAGCTCTGGTGGGCCGTTGGTGGCTTATGGAAGTGATGATGAGAGTGATTAGGCTTTGCGGTTTCGGATGGTTCATACTCGTGGTCGTTAAACCAAGTATGATATTTGCAATCTCTTAATGTACAATAGCATCGATACCTCTGGAGTCTAAAAGGAAAGATTTCTTCTATACATCTTCGATCTACTCGGATCTCTACAATTGTCTCGAAATAAACATAAGATCTCCTCTTGTGGATATCGTAGGACTCTATAATACTGATCGGCGTGATTCATTACGGGGTATCGTCCCGACATTTTGCTGAGAATAGAATAAGTAGAAGAAGATATAGTAACTGTTGAAAGACACGATGGTTTCATAACAAGACTCGAGTCATAAACCACATGCCAAAAGATAATTCGCCCAGATGATGCAAATGCAATGATGTTGAAACCTCTCCATGCAAGCCGACAAACAAACAAAACCACAAAACCAGAGACCAAAACGAAGAATAGCTTGAAAACTCCCCAGACCTCCACATCCAATCCTAAATCATTCAATCATTCAATTCACCTATCACATCACCTATCACAAGGCCCAAGATCATAATACACACACGACCCCGTCCGATAATTGTAGATAAACGCATTCGTAAAGCTATCGCCACTATCATTGGTGCGATTCTCCGAAGCCAAATCAGTCAGCAATTCATACACCTGGCTTAGGTATTTGCGTTCCGTCAATGGCGCGTTTTGGACGACGGTGCGCCAGCTGTCGGGGTCGGAGAGGCGAGTGTCGCGGATGGAGTCCAGGACGTCGTCGCGGGTGTCGATTGCGGCGACGGGGCCGTTGCGGGCGTTTTCGGCGACTTCGCGGGAGCGGAGGAGGGCTGATATTAGATGAGATGTTAGTGGTGTTTATGAAATAAGACAGTTAGAAAGGGGGATATGTTTGGGCATACCCGATTCGACGATATTCCTGCGATTCGTCTTTTTGCTCCGATGTTGAGGGACGAGAATGCGCACATCATTCGCCTTCTCGTTGGATAAGAGGGCATCTTGTTGACCCGGTTGACGAGCCTGGCGCGGATCAGAAGTTCCTTCTCGCTGGTGGCGGGCTTGCACTTCAGCTCGAAGCCAAGGGACGAGTTCAGAGCTTCGAATATCGAATTCCTCTTTGCGGACGAGATTCCGCACTTTGTACCCCCGCTCTTTGCTATCTTGCTTGGCGATGACAATCCAGCGGTGATTGTGTTCTCGGTATTTGGCCATTAGCTCTTCGAGCGATGAAGCGTCTACTGCCAGTTCGGCGCTGATGCCGTTGGCCCAGAGGTCTTCGATTATTTTGACGCCCATTGTGCGGAGGACGGTTGCGTCGAAACTGGACACGAGGACATCACACTAATTTAGGTAAGGGTTAGATGGTGAATTGGAAATTTGGCTAGTAGTGAGGGGTGTTTGACTTACTCTTCGAGTAGTCCAATACAGCTCAGAGCCAGACTCGACATCCTTCGATGGTGCCCTGGACTTTAGGTATTCGGCCATGGAAGAGCCCAGTCTATCCGAGCTGAGATTAAACCCGACCGCATGAGCCTGTGGTCGATTTGACAGGACCTTTGGTGCGAATTCCTGAATTAAGCGATCATACCGACCGCCCGCAGCGAAGACATCACGGCGCTTGCTATCGAAGACGCATTGGAACAAGATACTACCTCGGTAGAATTTGTCGTGCAAGCTGCTAAGCGGATTGATGTAAACCTTGCGTTTAACGCCAAAGCTCTGCAAGTACGTCATGAGGACATTCAAGCGAGCAAAGATGGGGGGAATTCGCTCCGCAAACTCGGTGCCTTCCATGATGTTTTGAAGTCTGCGACGGGTCTCCTTGGGAGAGTCTCTGAAGTCGAATCGCGCAAGATCATCCAAGGACGTGGACGCAACACCAATCGACGGAGAACGGAGTTCGCTTCGGATCTTTTGCATTGTGTATTTTCCGACATTCAGCTTGCTGATCACGTCCTTCACGAGGGGTATTTGAGAAGGAGTAATACGGCAGAACTCCATGATGAGCTGCAGAAGATCGGAATGGTTGACCAGGAAGCACATTGTGGCAGACCGAAGAGGTGGGAACTCATCAATGATCTCGTCGAGGACTTTGATCACTTCTGCTTCCTTCAGGGCCAAGTCTAGCGTGTTGTAGGAGACGATATCAAAGTCAACTTCCCGATGAGTCCGAGGCTCGCTGCCGTGAGTAGACTCTCTGTAGACCGTTCCAAACGCAAAGGTCTTCTCCAGGGAGGGATCTTGTCGGGGGATTGCTCGTGCATTTGGGACCGTCAGATCAAAGGGCAATTGCAGCAAATTGCCCGACGCATCCAACAAACGCACGGCGCCAGAAGAATAGTGCTGAGAGCGCGGGAACAGCATCTGTCTTGGCGACTCTACAGCGCCGTGTCTGCGGAAGATTGAAGTCAGCCGCTTCTTGACGAGTCCCTGGACGAGGAGCTCGTTGGCTGCCGGTGTTGTTTGCGAGTCCATGTCCCAAGCGATATCCTCGAATTTCTTCGGTGATTGAGAGAATATCGCAGACAAGATCTTCTTGTAGTCCGGAGAATCAGGGTCGGACAACAAGTGAACAATAGCTCGTCTGAATGTTTCCTCTTCGACCTGAAGAGGGATGCGACCGCTAGAAAGGAGCTCGGAAGCTGTAGGACGCTCAGCGGGGCTGTGGCTTAATAGAGATTCGATGATCTGCCCCTGGACGGCCTTCTCAGACTGTTGGAATGTAGGCGGCAGAGTATGATATTTTTCTCTGATGGAGCGTAGGGTTTGATCGCGCTCCATACCAGTTGTCAATGGGTGGCACATCTCGAAGAAAATGACACCGAGGGAGAACATCTAGTAGAGATCAGCATATAAGATTAAGTCACGGCACTAGTAAGTGAGACTCACATCAACTTTCTCGTTGTAGTGCCCTGGTAATCCTGACTTCATTTCAGGGGCAACATAGTAAGTCGTGCCTAGACTGCGGGTGAAGTCTCCTTCAAAGTCCGCTGCTGCCGATGAGCGTACAGCAGTCATGAATTGCCCGCTGGTAGCAAGGCCAAAATCTCCGATACGGGGGTTGTTGGCGACATCGATGAAAATATTATCGGGCTTCAAGTCTCTATGAATAATGCCATGACTGTGAATGTGGCTCAAGCCATCGAGAATCTGTCGGAACAAACGCCAAGAGCGGTCTATGTCATCGTACAGTCCGTTTTTGATCAAATCACGCAGTGTCTGTATAGCAAGTCAGCATCGTCACTGCAATAGATGCGAATTTCGGCTCACATGTTTCTCGCAATACTCCATCTGAATGTAAAGCGTGGTGAGGATAGGTCGACCGTATGAGCCAGACTGCGCGCGGCTGACTTCACTGTGTTCGGTGCCAGTACCAGTCCCATAGGTCTCGGGAGTATCGTGATGTGCTCGATCCGAAATCGTTCCCTCGTTTTCATCTTCACTGTCCGAGGCGGCGAATTCAATCTTCGGATACCCGCTGGAACTGATGAAGTCCAGACCACCAGTGCTAAATCCACGGTGGTCTTGACTGGCAAATGGATCGCCCTCGGTCGATGAGATTGCTTCCTCTTCGATGTGGTTGAAGTCCTCTTCCAGCCAAGCGGTGTAGTACCGCACAACATAAGGGTGATTCAACCGCGAAAGAAGCATGATTTCCGAAAGTGTATCCTTCAATGCCGCTGCAGAAGTCTGGGAGATCTTCTTGACGGCATAGAAACGGCCATCCAATTTGTTCCTTGCTTTGACAACTTGGCCAAATCCACCGCGGCCTAAGTGACCAGCCTCATCAAAGTCTTGGTGATACCGCGAGAAGGCCGGCATAGCCCCAAAGGAGTCGAGTCGTGGCCGTCGTTGTATCGATACTGAGTTCGAAGATCTATCGCGCATCGTCAAAGGCGCATCTACCCGGAAAAACTCCGAAGGCTGAAGTTGGAAGGCAGTAGGTCGTTTCCTGGGGTCTGGTCGGAAGAATTCTCGAAGCAGATCTTGCAGCGGAGGGGAAAGGCCCAACGAGACCATTAATTGATTGGCTGATGTATACCGCAGAAGGACATCTTTTCCAAAGGCCATCTGCAGTAGAATGATGCCAAGATCCCAGACATCAGTCTTCTGGGTCGGGGTGGCACCCTCCTGGGTCAGCTCGGGGGGTAACCAGAGCGGGGACTTGGATGTAGTCAGGGACCGCTTTCCACCAGGGGAGTCTGGCAGGGCCTCTTCAACACTAGCTTCGAGCTTGACAATTGTCCCACCAGAAGTGTTCCGGCATAACATGATTCGGCCACAATGAATATTTCCGTGGACGAATCCGCTACGATGGTAGAATTCCAACGCCTCGAGCAATTGTATCATCCAACCTCGGAGCGTCTCGACAGCGACAGTGCCAACAATATCGAGAAGCTCTGACAGCGAACCCTTGTTTGCAAACTCCAGGAGAGCAAGTACAGTCCAGGCATTATCAGGCGAGTCAAAGTGACTAAGAGGACGAATAATCTTGAAACCCACAAAATCGACAAGATTTGGATGTCGGAGTCGTTTCAAGCCCTCTAATCTATCCTCACTAGACCTCATTTGTTCTCGGAAGGTCAGTGTGTCGGAGCCTTTCTCGTTGAGAAGAATCTCCTTGAGAACAAGTAGAGGCACGTGGCACCGACCCTCGGAGACAACGGGCCTCACGGTGAACGTTTTCTTGCCCTG
Source organism: Penicillium ochrochloron (assembly GCA_022985105.1). Taxonomy (NCBI): domain Eukaryota; kingdom Fungi; phylum Ascomycota; class Eurotiomycetes; order Eurotiales; family Aspergillaceae; genus Penicillium; species Penicillium ochrochloron. The sequence continues at coordinate 93,564 of JAAVMA010000003.1, forward strand.
TTTGCATTGCAGCAAAGTCCTTCCATGTACAGCACGGAACAACAGCGGTTGTTCGTCAGTATCATTGACCGAGATCGGAGGGTCGAACGAGATGGCGCCCGGGGTATTCTCCGCAAGATCTTCAACATCAGTCGAGTCGACTCCGCCAGTTCGACTCTTGCGCCGCAGAATCTGAGCTTTGTTTCGCTGTCGAGCCCTGTCCTCCAGCATCAATTGAAGCGCACGTGCCTCTTCCACGTGTGCAGCCTCTTGTTTCCGCAATTCTTCTTGCTTTTCGAGTTCTGCGCGGTGGATTGCAGCCGCCTTTTGTTCCATGCGCTCCTCCTCGAGACTGGGTAGATCTTTGTCCTGTTCTCGAGCTTGCGCAACATCTTCTAAAACATCTTGAATCGACACGGCTAGCTCATAGATCATTTCACTGCCGAGAAGGGTTCTCGGTTTCTCCCGAATGATTTTCTGAATCCGAGAGCGGGCATTTTCGCGGAGATCGTCGAGTTTCTGCAGCGATAGATTCGGAACGGTTTTAGGGTATGTAGCTGGCAGTTCCACGAGCAGCACGAGGAAAACATCTGGATTCGAGGAGGCTCTCAGGTGGAGCTTAAATGTCACGTTGGAGGATTGCTATTGGAATCACAGGTCAGATAGTGGCTCGAGCGCAAGATCAAGATTCAAGCCATTTTCCACCCACCTGCCATGCTGAGCGGCGAGTCTCGACTTCTTCATAATCATCGCCATAGATCGAACGAAGGGCTTCGACCTCGTTTAGGTGAATTTCACGGTAATTGGTTGTTGCTATTACGGGGGACGTCACGGAAGAGGAATCGGAGGCAGATGATGTTTGCTTTTTCACGCGGGGAGTTTTCTTCCTTTGTTTGGGAGACATCGCGGGCGCTGGGGCGTGGCGCGAAGTCGCCCTACATCCGGGATTGGAGGTACGACATGGAAAGTTTGGGATCTGTCTAGTGTTATAAGGGAAAATAAGATCGAAAAGAGGGAATCAAGTCGACTAAGTCGAGGAAGCGGGGAGGGTCTTTTTTTGCGGCGAGGGACAAAACAGGCGGTCAGCAAATGCGAAGGGCGTGACACTACTCCGTAGTGATAACAGTGATAGCACCTTGTCGGGTTATCAGGGCTTATCGATAGTCGATAAGCTCGCACAGTGGCCGAGTTTGTCTCGTTTGCAGTTTCTATACTTCGCTGATACTTTGCTGTATACTTCCATTATTTAGTATAATATAGTAACTGCAGAGAGAGTCCAGGATCGTAAATACTTTCAACTGCCTTGAAATTCACTTAAGTCGTTTCGTGTTCACCAAATACAATGGTTAGAAGATTAACAATTCCATTGCAAACACCCGAGTTTACATAACCCCATGCCCAAGAGTGGATATCTCGGGATTCTGCGTTGTCTTCCAGCTACTAAACTGGTCTTGATTGGCACTGCAGCTGCCAGCAATCGAGCCACCGTCAAATCAACCTCCACTCGGAATTCTTATTTCTGCCCCGTCACAAAATCCCAAGGCCCATCAAACGCCCCCAGAACCAGACTTCCAAGCAAGGTGAACATGGGTGCATACTGCCAATGTCCCCATTGGCCGTGTCCATGCGTCCAGCAAATGGTCCCGTCTCCAAATGCCACGGCGCTAGCACCGATCAACGTCCAGCCCAAGGAGCGAGAGGTGCCCAAAAACGAAGCTGCATAGATGGCAAACCCGATGAAAATGTTGCGAATTCCATACACCGCCATCAGACTGTCCACCAGGGCTCGGTCTGCGGGTGGAGATGGGAGCTCAAAAATGGCTAAAGCACCGTCCGGGTTGAAGATCGCGTTGAGGCCGAAGCCGATGAAGAGGGTTGCTAGGGCAGTGGCAATCATGCGAACAATTGAAGACTGAGAGAGAGGCATATTGAAGGAATTTCTTCTTGTTGATTGAGAGAGAATTGCTTTTGTAAATTATGTATGTAGGTCACGTTGCAGGCTGCTGGTCAAGATGAGAGAATAAGCAAAGTATGTTGAGGAGGTAAGATCTGATCTGATTCAATTCTCCCATCCCCAGCTTTTTATTCTTTTCAGCCTCTTTCCTCTTTCTTTTCTTTGACTCACTCCTTGGCCCGCAAGTGAAACGATTCGTTGATCGACTGCTTGGCTAGGCTGCCAGATCCTTGGAGGGCCATTTCCCTCGTGTTCCTCTTTTTTGATGCTCGGGCGGGCCGCTAATCGATAAGCGCTGACCTCAGCCTTTAGCTCCCGCGCGTCAGTAAACAAACCTCCACCATCCCCATCGGATCTCAGCACCCAACCATGTTGGACTGGATGAAGGGGAATGAGGCTGGGGCTGCTGGTAAGACTAGAATTGTGGTCAATCTTGAGCTGCCGGATACTTACTACGTGTTTCCTTTGTTTAGACACCTCCAAGGTGCTGGAGCCCCCCGAGACGCCCGCTCCCGTGTTTGCGATGCGCGCCTTCAAGAGCGCTTTGTTTGGCACCCCCAGTGTTGAAGAAGAGGATAAGGAGACCGAGAAGGATAAGAAGGATACCTCACAATCGAAGCCATCCGTTCTCCAGCGCAGCAAGAGCGACACCACCAAACCTATCACTATCGAGAAAGAGCCCGCGAAACCAGACATCAACTCTACCTTCAATCCCTCGGGTTCGCCCACAAAGAGCATTCTTGTCACGCCTGGAACCATTGCCAACCGCCGCAAAACAGTCTCTTTTGGCGAGGGCGTGGTTGACAATGAAGGGAAACGCGAGAGTCAGTCCAGCAGGGCTCCCAAGACACCCCCAAATCCGTCCGGGATTACTGCACAATGGATGTCTGGCTCGGCAAATGGCAAGCCACCGAGCAAGCTGACCCAAACTCTGCTCGATGCTCGTGATAACGCGTCAAAGAATGCCCAGTCGGCCAAATCCACCCAAGACGATCCGTCCGAGTCCAAACCCGCTACACGCCCGCCATCAGAGGACGAACCAGCCATGGAAGACATTACCATCAATTTGGATGAGCCGCGGTCGGAATCTGGCAAATACTGGAAGATGGAATTCGATAACTATCGCGTGCGCACCAATCGCGAGATCAAAAAGCTCATTCATTACCGATCAATCGCCAAGTCCTACGCTCGAAAGAAGGATTCAGAGGCGTTGCGCCTGTCAGATAAACTTCGAGAAGAAGAAGAGAAAGTGGCAGATATGGAGCGTCAAGTGTCACGCCTGGCTGCGGCCATTGTCGGGGAAGGATCCAAGGCAGACAAGGAGCAATTGATCCAAGACTTGACCAAGCAGACCACCCTGGCGCTTCAGTATAAGCAACAGGTGACTTCTTTACGCAACACGCTAGAGCAACAAGGTGTGATCAAGAATGGTGTGGTAAAGACCACGGAATCGACTAAGGAAGAGCCATCATCACAAAGCCCCTCGAACTCCTCGGAACAACTACGCGAGGCCCAGGAAGAGCTTAAACAAGCAAACGCCAAGATCGAGGAGCTGAAGCGCCAGAATCCAGATCTCAGTAAACTCCAAAGCCTCGCGCAGAGTTCCGAAAAGAAAGCGCAGGAGCTCGAGAAGGAGAACAACACCCTCAAGCAAACCTTGGCTCGTGTCAAACAAGAAATGTCACGATACGAGGGCCGGCGCAAGGAGAAGGAGACCAGGCTCAAGCAGAGAGAGACCAAGCTCGAGGCCCGTATCCAAGAGTATCGCGATCGACTCAAGACGACTACCCAAGAACACCGGGAATCAGAAGAGAAGCTACGGGCCTCCTTCGATGAGGAGCGCCGCCGCATGCAAACCCAAATCGATCTTCTCAAGATCAGAGCATCTGCATCGGACCGCAGCATCCCAACTCTACGACCCCAGCAACGGCATTCCCTCAGTCCACGCAAAGCTTACGACGGCATACACGTGCACGATTTCGCCGCGCAGGATCATCCCATTCCAGACGAAGAAGCCACCGAAGATCTAGACACGCCACCAAGTCCCAGCCCACGCTCCAAGGCCCGAGGACAGCACCATCACACCCGCAACGCAACAACGGGTACCATCGATCTCAAGCGCACAGCACGAGACATCGCAGCCGACGACGACGAAGTCACACACTATCTGAACGAGATCCTCCCCAAACCACACCTCACTCACCGCACAAATCAAACCACAGTGCCCCCATCCTCTCCACCAGACATTCCAGTGCTGAAAACCCTCGACCGCAATCATCCAAAGTACCTCAACACGGGCGAGAACCAGCGCAGCTATCGCTCTCTTTACCGGCGTGATAATGGAAAAACCTCAGAACACCGCTATGGAAACCTCACCCATCGTCCCCGTACACACATCAAGTCCGCGCTAGACTCAATGTCTGCACTCCCATCCTCGCGCCCTACATATGCCGGGCACACTATTACTGCCGGCGAGCGCGGACTTCGACGGACAGGGCTGGCGGATATGAGGGGTGAAATAGTATTATCGCCCGAACGTGTTGCTGCGGCCAAGTCGAGGTTGAAGATCAAGGGTGAAAGTCGGAAGGTCAAGGCGTTGGGGAAGGAGAATAATGCTGGGGAGTTGCTGAGTTGATTACGTGCTAGCGATACTGCCCAACTTGAAAGTTGCTTATTTTGATTTGTTCAACATTGGGATGCGAGATAGGTGTGGATGGTGTCAGGGTTGTTTACTGATTATCTTCTCTTTTTGAAGGAGCGAGTAATGTTTATAGGGTTGGGATTGAGCACAAGGCTAAGCTGGAGTGGAGTCACATGTCTTGGAGATTTCATATTTCATTCTCTTCCTATTTCCAATTCACATACTTGAAGAAATCACAGTATTATGAACAATATTTACTGTATTGCACTTATTCTTAATCTATGACCACACCCTGATCTATTACATCTAACAAGAACACAGTCCCATACAAGAGACGTCCAAGTCTATCATCCAAGCAAAGACCCCCCGATCCGTCATAACCCCATGTCCATTACAATCCCATCACATATATCTCAACCAGACCTCAATTAGATCTTACCATCGGAAAATGACACGACGGCCCATTTACCAGTCCACGCCCACTTCCGTGACTCACTGCCGCCTCCATTAGGAAGCTGGCGGAGCTTCTCGTCCTCGCCGGCGGGCAGACCGACGACCACGTCCGCCTTGCAGGTGCGGAAGGCCAGGACGCGGATTCCGGACTTGGGACCCATGGGGCCGATGGCGGTTGTGAAGGGGGTTGTGGGGTCCCATTGAGCCTGGAAGCACAGTCAGCAAGTGTCATCGGCACCGACGGGGATATCACGATCAGTGTTGATCCAATACGTACGTCGTTAACAAGCTTACGGTAGTTCAAATCACCCTTGAACAGGACAAGTTCACTCTCCTTCAGATCCTCGAATAACTCCGGCGCAACATGCGGCATACGCCAGTAACAGCCCTGCGTAGTCCAGAACGAGTGCGGCCGCACAATCAACTTACCATCCTGATGGAACTCGCTCCACTGCTGGAAAAGGAATTGCACATCCTCGACCTCCTTGTTCGAGAGCGGCGGGTGTGTCTTCCCCGAGTCATCGGCCGCCGTATAGAATGCCTGCGGGTCAACCATCGAGTTGAGCAGATCCGAGAAATCCCTCGGCGTAACATCCGACACGAACCAGGGTAAACGCTTCGGGTGCAACACAACATTTGTCGCCAGGCCCGCTGAAAGCAAATACCCGGCCAGAATGAGATCGACGAAGAGCTCGAAACCAGAGTTATCGAGGACGATGTCGACGCGACGCTCGCCGTCTTTCTTTTCAAGACGGGCCTTCTGCATGACGTTGAAGGCGGCTTCGAGGTCATTGACGAGAATGTTCTTCTGCGATGCCTGGCGTGCCTGCGAGCCTTGTAGTTTCTGGATGTCCTCGTATGTGAGGGAGGTTAGGAGCGAGAGGTCGGTGGCATTTCCCCATAGGCAGATCTCGCACATCTCTGAAAACAGCAGTTTCTCGGCCTCTTCGACTTGTTCGGGAGACTTTCCGTCCACACCTTTGCCAGACTCGGCCTCGTGAGCTAGTTCGCGGTACCGAGAGGCGAGTTCCAGGACGGCGGGGCGGGAGGACTTGAAGGTGGACATCTTCTGGCGGGCAAAGACGTCGTAGCCCTTCCAGTGCTTTGATAGAGAAAAGAAGGTCTCCATGCGGCGGTCTATAGAGCGGTCATAATGTCAGCGCCATTGTATTCTCGGAGTGGGATGTGTGCGATGGGATAGGCATGATAGGCATACAGAGGTAGCACTCGGAGTAGAGCCAAGGCACGTCGTGCCATTTAGGGTTTCCCCGCTGCTCAAGCTCCTTGTTATACGAAGCAATATCGGACTCGCCGTCGTCATCGAGGGGACTATCAAGCAAACAAAATATTAGCAACTTGCTTTCTCGAGAAACTCAAGGCCATGAAGGGTCTACTTACGTTAATTGCCGGTTGTGCTGCAACTCATACTTCAACGTCGCCAGCTTCTCAATAATGCTCTTTCCCTCCTTGGCCTTCTCGGCATCGTTCACCGCGTTCACCGTCCGGGCCAGATCATCAATGGCGCCGGTCTGCACTAGTTAGTATTGGGCAATCACCAGTAGTAGTAGAAAGAATCATACAATAATGACGGGCCATCGCTCATCGGCCGAGACTGAGGCGAAGCTCGAAGGGTCCGAGGTGAGGTATTGAGCTGTGATGTGTCAATTGAGTGTATAGTTTCCTGTCAACGATCAACTCACGCGTCTTTGGATCGAATTCCATCTTGTCTGGTGGAGTTGACGAAAGTTGGGGAAGCCGACGATGTCGGAGGGGAATCATCGCGGGGCAGTGAAAGCGGTGAGCTTCAAGGGTTGTATATAGCGAGTCTGGGCCATTGATATCGCTCTAATGGATACGGTGATCTGATCATTTCTTATGATTGGTTAATTAAGTCCAATTCGAGTTATATAGTTCATACAAGATACGAATAAGGAACAACTATATCATCAATCCATCAATCCATCAATTCGTCGTATATCTCAAGTTTAGCTCATGTATTTCAAAACACCAAAGTGTGAACGGAAAGCAATGAGTCGCCAGGGATCGTAAGCCAAGTAGAAGTAGAATTCAGATGCTCGTTAGTATAACAGTATATCGTTCTAAGCTCTTTGGAAGATAACGCCCGCTCTGCAAATCCTGCAAATCATCCGGTTTCATCACATCATCGACAAGATCGAGTTCTGCGCATAGGCCTGTATGTGAAAGTTAGCTAATACCCTTTTTTCGGAGATCCGATGGCACTGAGAGATATTTGACTTACCATCGGCTTAATATCAGGGTGGGGCACAGCCTCGAACACTTCATAATTGAGCTTAAGATCAGGTCCAATATTGATATACGCGCCCTTGTTCTCCGTCGAATCACAGTACTTGGGCGCCGAGAAGACGGTGATACACCGGCCATCGTGCTCAACTTCGTAACCCTCCATACGGACCTCGTGTGACCGGATAATAGCGTCGAGGCCGTTGTTCTCACAGAAGCGCTTGGTGATATCAGGACCGAACTGCAGACCAACACCACGCTTGCTGGGTCCACGGCCAGGCTGCGGCTGCGGGTCAGTCCAGAGCATCTCCATCATCAAGCCCTGCTGGCCGGGCTGGCGTTGGTTGTGACGGTTGAGTTTGCGGATATCGTCCAACGTGATCTTGTCATCTGAGAAGAGACCGCCATGCAGGACGAGATACTTCTCGCCGATCAAAGTGGCCAGCGGCAGGGCCGAGAAGGACTCGGAGAACACCTTGAAGACGCGCTCGGTATACTTGGCCTTGCACTCGCCCTCGAAACCGTAGACCTTGTTCATGTCATCCGTCTCGTGGTTGCCACGGTTGAGGAACAGACCGTTCGGACGCAGCCACTTGTAGGCGTAGAGAAGCAGGGCAATTTCGCAAGACCAGGAGCCACGGTCGACAAAGTCACCGTTGAAGAGATAAGCGTGGGAGTCGGAGGGGCTGCCGTTTCGGCGGAAGATCTCCAGTAGATCGAAGAATTGTCCTATGCGCCGTTAGTTATAGATCCCAGCCCGTATATTAGACGATGGAACATTCATACCGTGAGTATCACCACAAACCGTCAACTTCTTGCCGGCATCAACACCAATCTCCACCATCGTCGGCTCATTGTAGACAATATCCTTCACAGCCTTGACGATCTTGAAGACATACTTGCGGTGAATGTTCTTGCCATTCTTAAACCGGGTAATCATATCATCGATAAACTCCTGTGTCATCTCATTCTCGATGCGCACACCGTCATAGTCATCCTCCACCTTAATAGCATCGATATCCAAGCCTTCGAATGCGGACGGCGGATCGGAAACCTCGATGGCCTTCTCAAATTCTATCCGACGAACGAGCTTCTCGCAATCCGCCAGCTTCAGCTTCGCATTCTGGTTGTTCGGTTCACGCTTGACCACGGCCTTGAAGTCCCGGAGGGCTCCCTTATAGTCGGTGATGGCGGTTTTGGCGAGGGCGCGTCTCCAGTATGCCTAAGAGTAGAGAGAATGTCAATATCGACCTTTTGACTCTCCATACTACGAGTTCAGGGCATTCTCCTTGTTTTGACAAGCGACTAACCTTGACATAGTTTGGGTCCAATTCCAAAGCCGCTGTAGCGTCAGCGACGGCGAATCCAAATGCCTCGAGTTTGATCTGAGCCTATTGAGCGAGATTTCCGCATTAGCCTAGGTCCACCATGACCTCAAATTCGCCGCATTTATCGGCCTCGGTATAGGCTCGCCCTTGTCGGGGTCCGACGTACCTGAGCCCTATTGGAGAAGAATGAGGGTTCCTGGTCGTATTTCTCGATAGCCTGGTTGTAGAAACCGACAGCCGTAGGCCAGTCATGCTGAGCAAAGGCCTTGTTGCCTTGCACCTTGAGGGCGTTGGCCTCTTCTTGTGCCGAAGCCATGTCGAGCGGAGAAGTTATCGAGGGGCACGAGACCGCGAAGATCGGAGAAAGTTCGTAGGGTGCGCGGGGGGCGAGAAGAACGGCTAGTCCAAAAGCCGAAAAGAGCCCAATTCTTCAAATGAAAGGAAGAATGTAGGGAGGAAAAGAGAGAGTGCGGTGGGAAGAAAGAGACGGAGGCGAAAAAGGGAGAGAGAAGAAAAGGGCACGGGATTTCTGGTGGTTCCTGACGATTATTGTTCTTCTGTGTTCTGGTCTTTTTTCTCCGATCGTGACGGGAGTCTTGGCATCTAGAACCCTCGACCGCGGACCCCGACACTCCCTCCGCTTCTTCTTATCCTTCTTCACTTCACTGTACTCTTGCCACGCGCCCACATCCAAATGTCATTCTACACTCCGCCAAACCAGCAACGCTCTTTGCGAGCTTGCATGGTCTGCTCTGTCGTGCAGCTGCACAATGTGAGAAAGCTCTCCGTCCCCCGCTACCTTCAAACCCTAGGTAGTCAAGTGTCCTACACCGAGGCTGAGGCTAACCACCCAATGATTCCCTCCAGAAATTCATGCGCGACGGCTGCCCCAACTGCGAAAATGTCCTCCAACTCCGCGGAAACAACGATGCCATCCAAGAATGCACTTCACAAGTCTTTGAGGGTCTGATTTCAGTCCGCGACCCGGCCGCCAGCTGGGTGGCTCGGTGGCAGCGCTTGGACAACTACGTGGCTGGAACATATGCGACCAAGGTGACAGGATCGGTGAGTGAGGTCGTTTTTTTTTCTACACCGTGAGGATATCTGGCTAATCGGTTCGATTGTGTCTACAGCTTCCGGAGTACATTATTAGTAGCCTGGAGGACTCTGGGGTCAAATATGTCCCGTACGTTGATATCTTCCGCGCGGACTGAGCTTGTCCGTGTTCTGTCTTGGTTTATGTACTAATATTTGTGTTTTTTAGTCGCGACGGAAGCACCGGCGAAGAGGAATCCTAAGGTGGTCGACCACCGACGACGTTCCATCCTGCCCCGGCTCGCTGATACACATCATACCTGTTCATAGCAGCCTTGATTACAGATACCCCCTACAAAATTCAAGGCAGAGTCTGGTGGGCGGGATGGAATAATTACAACAAATTTTGCTGGTCTTTCAGGAGTTACGGGTTGGAAGCATTTGCGCTGCGTTTTTTTCTTCTCTCATTTTTGTTGAGCATTTTTACGGAACAAAGAACGCGGGGAGTTGGTCCGCTATCTAGAAGATTGAATTTACTTCTACAGCACAGATCAAGATACGATAAGGACAAAATGTGTGAAAAAAAAGTCATTCAAATGACAATGGCATAGGTAAAGTGTCTATGGATGTACAGTCCCAAATTTTTGGAGGCATGACTCGTAGCAAGGAAAAAGAAGTTGTCAAAAGGAAACAAGGAAATAAATAAAAGAAAAAGTCGCTCATAAAATCCAGGTGAAAAGGCAAAGAAAAGATCCAGGCGAATTTCCGATGGTATCAATAGCCCCGGTGCTTCGTCTTTCTTTGTATAAAGGAAATCCAAAAGATCAAATAATCTAAACCAGCTTGACGATCTTCTCGAGGCTCTCGAGCAGGATATCAGCGTGGTGCTTCTGGAAGACCAGCATGGGGCGCAGGCGAACGGCCTGAGCACCACTGCCACCAATGTTGACACCAACGGTCTTGGCCTTGACGAGGAACTCGTCACGCTTGGGGGTATCCCAGGCAATGAAGGTGCCCTGGTTCTTACCACGCAGGTTCTGGAAGTGCTCGGGGTACTTCTGAGCGAGGCGCTCGAGACCAGCGTACAGGTAGTCACCGGTGGTGCGGGTGTTCTCAACGAGGTTGAGACGCTCAACCTCCTCGATGATACCGCGGAAGATCAGAGCGCGAGATGGGTCACCCATCCAGGTGTTGAACTGACGGTAAGGCTTGTTGGGGCGGAGAGCCGGGTTACCGAAGTAGTAACCCGCGGTCTGGGCCTTCTTGGAGAAGGTGACCATGTCGGGAGGGGAGGACAGGTTCCAGTGGTCGTGGGCCCAGAACTTGCCGGTAGCACCGACACCGGTCTGCACCTCGTCGACGATGAAGAGAACCTTGTTGCGCTTGGTGATGTCACGCAGGCCCTGGAAGAAGGCGGGCGAGGCGTGGTTGTCACCACCCTCGGACTGGATGGGCTCGACCATGACGGCGGCCACGGGATTGTGGAACTCCTTGATGAGACGCTCGACCTCCTCGAGGCAGCGCTTCTCCTCGGCAGCGTTCTCCTGAACGTGCTCCTCCAGAGGGTACTTCAGCTGGGGGAAGGTAGCCTGGGGCCAGTCAAAGGCGGGGATGTCCAGCTTGTGGATGGGCTTGGAGCGGGTGGTGGACAGGGAACCGAAGAGACGGCCGTGGAAGGCAGACTTGAAGGACAGGATGGACAGCTGGGGAGAACCAGGGCCCTTGTTGTTCATGGTCGACTCGAGCTCCTCGGCGGTGAACTCGACCTCGGGGCCACCACGCTGCAGCTGGCGGTAGTACATGAAGGCGGCCTTGTAGGCAGTCTCGTTGGCATCGGAACCGGCCATGGCAGTGAAGACCTGGTCCAGGCCCTTGGGGGCAGCACGAAGGATACCGGTCTTCAGGATGTGGGACCAGTCGGCAGAGGGGAAGTTACCCAGGGCCGGGCGGTTGATCAGGGAGGTGATCATCTCGGGGGACTGGGCCACCTCCTTGAGGTGGGGGTTGTTGTAGCCAACAGGGATGGAGGCAATCTGGGCGTAGCTATGTATGAATGTTAGTATTTGGGGCTTCTATGCATTCAAGAGTGATCAATTGGGCGATTGACTTACACATCGAGGAGCTTGTTACCATCGAGATCAGCAATGCTATAAGAGAGGAGCTGGGTTAGTAACTGTTCTTCGTTCCATGCTATCCGGGGAGCGGGTTGGTCGTACTAGTTACCAACGGAGGCATTGTAGTCAGCGAGCATGTTCAAGGAGCGAACATCGAAGACCTCATTGAGCTCGGCGGCGGCGGCCTTGTTCTTGGGGCCGGGGATAGCGGTGGCGACGGTGGGAGCAGTGGGCTCGTTGGGGAAGTAAGGCTTCTCGGCCGCACGGAGACGAGCGGTGGTGGAGAGAGCACGAGCAGCGGGCACACGAGCCGCGGTGCGCAGTTTTGGGCTGCAACGGAGGACGGAGGCCATTGTGAATATTATCTTCAGGTAGCTCACCGACCGAGTTGGAGATAAAGTGGACGAGGATGAAATGCGGGGAAGAACAGCGACGGGGCTATTCAATGCACAAACGATTCCTGGACCTGGTTCAATTGGATCTCGGTGATAGAGCAGGGAGAGCAATGTAGTAGATTGAGAGAAGAAATTGGAACCAGTTTCCTGGGGCCAGGGATTTATATCACAAGAAGGCGACACTTTTTGTTATCGGCCGTGGAGCTCTCCAGAGCTTCGTTCCCCGCGTCGATACCATTGGACCTCGGCGGCGTGAGCCAATCAGCGTTGTATAATTGGGTGTGAATCGCCGAGGCGTCCCGAACAGGAAGTCGACGAATTAAGAAAGTCTACGCAGAAGTGGATGATTGACAGCCTGTGGAGGGGTAACTCCAGTCACTCCAGTAACTATGTGTCAGGTGCCCCTTTCGATATTTGCATTAGTCTTCAGTCGGGTTACTGCATGAGATTTACGGGAATTCAATTGGTAATTTCAATAGTTTGGACGATTCATCATAATTTGGTCATTGCCAACTCACGTGGAGAAATTCCAAGCGGTCTGGCCCAGTCCACTGATAAGCTACTATCGGAAGGCCGATAAGCCGGCCCGGCGGCTATCTTAAGCCTTGCCAATCCTTAAGGTTAGTCCCACCTCTTTCATTTGATGTGTGTCTGCATCGCAATGAATGTTTATTTCGTCCTTGTGGAGAAAGGGATGATCTTAGGTGGTCTAGATATGAAGTGAGTACTCAGATGTACCACGCCTTTTTCGCTATTGCTCTAGAGTTGGTAGGTTTGAGCGGCCCGGGTTGCCCCCGAAGCTCTGGGTACTAGGTAGGTAGCCCGTATAAATATATCTCTCCCGCGTCCACGATTCTCGAACTTCGCCGAGCAACACTTCCTTGATACGTTTAATATCGATACAAGCAGAATGCCACTTCCTTATATGTATGCATGGTTTATACTCTAGAAAATTATGTCCATGATTGTACTATATACCGGTCCTTTGCAGTACATGGATGTGCTCTCGACTTCCCTAGATGCACCCCCGGCCACACGCCCCTTTGATGACTGATGTTCTACAGCTTCCAATCCAGCACACAAGCAGGCGATCTTGAAATTCAATTACTCTCTGAGTATGACACAGCACATGAATGAAGCTACTATCGAATGACCACGCACACTACCGCCCAGGCATTCCGCAAACCAGTCAGACCGTTTATACCTCCCATTGAATCGAGCGCTATACTTCTGCCTCCTCCGTATACACCTCCAATCGAGGGCTACCAACGGAGACTCGACCCAACCAAACCAATGGCACCAATTCCGTCGGAATCCCCTTCCTAACCTTTCCATCCCTCTCGTAGCCGAGTCCAAGCCGCGCAGAGTGGGTCTCCGAACGCATACAGTACCCACAATCTGCACACACGATTGGCTTTGCCTCAATTAGCAATATCCCAAGCCGACTTTCACAACAAGCGGGCTTGTGGTTTAGTGGTATAATACTCCCTTAGCATGGGAGTGGTCCGGGGTTCGATTCCCCGCGAGTCCAGCTCTTTTTGACCTTTGTTTTTGTTCATGCTTTGTGGTTGTGGCGAGAAAATAATGGGCATGAGATGGTTGGGTGAAAAAAGTGTTTTTTTTTTTTTGGGACGGAGTTGAACGGCAGAATATGTTGGATCTGAGTGCTGGGCTATAGGTCAGAATATGCTTGCCCATTTCAAGAACGGTTCCATAACTCAGTTGGTTAGAGTGTGGTGCTAATAACGCCAAAGTCGAGGGTTCGACCCCCTCTGGGACCATTTCTTTTTTATTTTTATTTTTATTTTTCTCTCCCGTCGTGTGTATCACCTACTCTCTCTCGATTTGATTTCTTGTGACTCAAGCAGTATTTCCACTCGTCATCCCCATTTTTTATTCCCGCCCCGGTTGAAAGCACATTGCATTATACCGACGTGATAGGCTACCAGGGTCGTAGCCAATACAAGGACCATCGTCAATCTTACTCGATGAGATCAAATCTCACGCCAGCTGAAAAGTTTCACTAAATCCCACGCTAAAGTACCACCCGCCGATCCCAATCCACAAGGCGAGCCCTTCCGCAATATTAAGTCAGCCCTAATGTTTCCAAACTCCTCTTCCACTTTTACTTTCGGCTTCAGACGAGGGGCTTTGCAAGGGTAATAATATCTGCGAGATTACATGAAGGACCTTAAACCCAAACCGGTGACGATGATAAGGAAATAATATCTCTAATAATTCAAATATCTTGCTTTACTTCTTAGTTCCGCCGCCAAATCCAAGATAAGAAAGAAATGGTTGATGCCAAAATTGTACATGCGAGTAGAACGAAAATAGACGGAGGGTAAGGTATCATGCGCGTGAAACGGATCGTTAAGAACATCGAGTGGCCAACCAACTCCCCAGGCGGGGAACCCATAAAGACATAGGGCAAAACATATGTACATAGTCAAAATATTATTTCATATACACAAGAAGCAACACAATGGGCGTGATTCAATCATCGCCGTCCATAAAATGCCTCATCCCTCGTCAACGAACTGGACGACTTCTCACTAGCCGCAGACGAAAACACCACAGGACCATGCTTCATCTCAATACTCTCGGGCGAGTGGGCACGGTTCTGAGTCCCAATATCATACGTATGACCAATTGAATCATGATGCGCGAGCCGAGACTCAGTCCACGTCTCCATTTCGACGGTGCGCATGATTTCAAAGCGGTCGCTTTCGTAGTCGCCCTTTCGAGAGGTTTGAGTCGCCGGCATGTGGTGGGAGTGCCGGGAGCGGCCGGTTGATGAGAAGAGTTTTTGGGATCGACTGCGTTGGTTGTAGGAGTAGTTGATGTTGCGGGTGGAGTTGAGAAGACGAGGGAGGAAAGTTGCGATGAGGGGGCGGAGGGCTGGGGCGGAGGAACAGATCTGTTGGGTTGTTGTTAGTTTATGCATTCAGTGTGTTTGTGTGTTTTTTTATATTGGTCTCGCTGCTTTTCTGAAAAGGCGATGGTTTAAAGACGTACCAGGCCGAGGTTGATTTCCACCGCCGCAGCGACGAGAACAGGCCAGCCGAGCCAGGTCGTATCGTAGCCGGTGACCATGCTCTTCCAAACATATACGGTGCGAACGGAGCCGGCAACGTTGACGATAATTCCCAGACCGAAGATGGAAATGACGGCAAGGCGTTGGCGGGCGGGTAGCTTGAGACTCCAGATCAATGGCATGGGCAGGGCCGTGACCAGGAAATCGGTGAAGATATTGATGACACTGGCAGAGAAGACGATACTTCCTCCATCCAGACATTTGTATGGGTATTTAGGGCTGACATCCCAGTACGCCTTGATAGGTCTGCACATAATAGTTAGTTTGGATGATCACGGCCTATAATTTGGTAGACTCACGAGCACTGGAAGATACTGATGAAAGTGAACATCAAGCAAGACAATCCGACAAAGATCATCGAACCGATGAAAGCCCAGTTAAACCACTTGAAATTTCCCTTTCCAGCGCCGAGAAGCCGGCGGCAGAACCATAGTAGCGAGATCTTGGTGATACTTGACGACCAGGAGAACATGATTTGGAAGACAATATTGAGTTTCTGCACGGTCGATAGCCACGTTTCTGGCACGTCCCAAATATGGCGATTCCATCCCCAGTTTTCCGAAGCAAGCGATGTCACTGCCACCATGGCAATCGCAAAGGCAAGACCGATTACAATGAGAACGTCGTCGACACCAGCACTGCATGTGATCCGCAATCGAGTGTATAGACGGAGTATAACCACCAAGAATGCTAGAGAGATACAGACGACGTTCACGATGAGAACGCCATGGCCGCGAGTCGGAGGGTCGACATAATTCGGCGTAGGCCAGGTCGCCATTACGGCGAGCGGAGGAAGTTGCATGATGGCGAGGGTGCCGTCGCCACGTATCGTTATATGGTGCTTAGTATTGAAAAGCGGGGGATATCTCAGCAGGAATTCGGATGGATAAAAGCAGCCGTCGATCGTCAATGGTGCATATATGGCAAGGATCTTAGTTCTGAGTCAAGACAAGGGACGACGCCATGTCCTGCCAAGTCAAGGGGCGAATGTAGATGTTGAGGCCGATAAGTTAAGGAATGTAGGGCGTGAGAAGGTGGGATTTCAAGGGCCCATCTTCTGATCAACAGAAGAAAAGGAGAACAGAAAGGCAAAAGCAGATAAAGAGTTGTAGTATATAGGAAAGAAAAAGAGAAGGGAAATAAAAGCCGGGCAAAGTAGCCACCCCCGCGAGCGATCCGGGGAATCGATAATTATATTGTCTGATTGTATTCCACAGGGCGGCGCTGGGGGCAAAGATGGTCCACGCGACCCATAATAGTGGCCAGAAGGGCTCCGTACCTTTCGTGGCAAGCGAAGCGAACCACTACCACTGCAAGTCTGGAATAATTGATTGTATTCTAGAGTAGCGTGGAAGCAATCCAGAATAGGCCGAGACCAGGGGGACCGTGGGACATTGATTAAACTTCAGGACTGCCAGGGACAGGCGATGATTCGTGGTTCACAGTTTTCACGGTGGCCAGTGCCGACAATTCAGCGTCCATCCGCGGCACCATGGTTTTGCTCATGAATCCGACGCCGATGAGCCCCGGACCATCGTCGCGGAGTATACCCACTTGTCCACCATGACTGGACGCGGGTGCCCAAAAAGAGTATCAGCGCCGAAGACTAGCGGGGACCAGGAGGCAACTGGTGGCCCGCGATAGGCAGATCCATAGACCCATAGTTCAACTCGGACGACGAGTGCGATCCACTAAGAGCGAATTTGATCGGATGCGATGTGCTGGATAGATTCTGAGAGGACGATGCTTGTGGAAAAAAAAAGGAAGTGTAAAAGGTACCAAAACCAGGTCTCCCATTCCCCTTGGCTTCTTTGGCTTCTTTAGCTTCGCTTCAAGGATGGCTGCTTCAACGCTGGTTGGTTGATTCAACACGGTGTCCCGGACATTGCGTATGAGGACCCCTGTCGCTGCATATTTTCATACTTTTAGTTGTCCGACCCCTGTCAATTGTCTGCGTTAGAACAATCACAACGAACTAATAAGATGGTGGCGGGAAATAGCAATTCCCGCAAAGAAACGCAGTGCGGCAGATGCCGAGGCAGTACTACCATACTCTCCGTACTCGTGCGCAAGTCAGTGCGAAGTATGTAAAAAGACTAAAACACGGAGGCAATTAGTCTGCATGCACGCCACCCTAGTCATGCATGAGACAAAATTTAATACGGTACTATGGAATCCGCACTGCAACCTAAAGTGAAAATATTCGACAATTTTGATCAACTTCAAGCACACAGATCCAAAATCATTCTCATGCCCTCATACAGCAGTTGGAGTCACTGTGCGGGGCATTGAATCTGGTTCCCCCCGCCTGGACTATTCCGAGGCTGGGCATCGTAGCCCACTCTTTGGACTACTTCAAGTCTCGTAAAATCATGAAGTTACCTCTCTTGGGACACATGAGAAGCTCACTATATTATAGTGATACGACGGGAACATTAATCTTTTAAACCTTGGCCGATGGCACAGACCTAGTGATATAGCTCAGGGTCCTCGGCAATTACTTGCAATCTACAGATGTCAATGGATGCGCTTGAACAGGCCTACATCTGAGTGTTGATGATGGATATTCCGGAGAATTAACCCCTTGGCCGAAGGCACAGCAGTAGTTACGGTAGTACTACTGTAGCCGTGGACTCTCTCTTCTTATCTGGTCTCGATACATCCAACTTCTTTCTTTCCGGCTTGTTTGTCCATTGTGTCATGGTCCACTTTTGGGCCTTAAACTAAGCGGAGTCGCTTGTGGAATCAGCCTTGGTATTTGCCTACGGCCCTACTCCGATGCTCCGATCCACTACTATGTACCCGCTAAGTCTTGTCTACCAGAGTATCGAAAAGAATCCGAACTTCAGGACTGATGGAAAATCCCACAGATCCCTCCCGACAGCAGTTGATGAGCTACTATATGAGCTCCTATGGACAAGGTTTCGGCATGCGACCGTATCGAAACCCGATTTGCAGATCCCTGAGATCGCTGGGGCCGTAGTCGAAACTCGCGAGACTCATCTGAGCCTCACGAGAGTTTCGGCTTTGAATGAGATGGATTGGCAGTCGCAGCTTCCCTCCTGACTAGGGTGCTTAGCACGAACGAATATTAATCGACATACCTACCGCGGACGGATATCTGGCCAACCTTGGACGATCTGCACAGGAGATTTCCAGAAGCTGGAAAGAGGAGCCATCGTACTCCGTAGTCCGTGGAAGGGTGAATCAGGTCTGGAAATAGGTCCGGATGATCTGCACTCGCTATCGAATTTCTCACCCCACTTGTTAGGGCTGGATCGTGTTGAAAATCAAGATCTTGAGCGATGAATAGTTCATGACTCGATTTCTAAACTCTGTTCACCCCTGCTATGAATTTGATAGGCTTTTTGGCCTCTGGACTGTAAGTAGACTGTAGGTGTTTGAATATGCATGGCTAACCGACCACGCCAGGGTCTGTGGAATATATGAGAGAGCGATAACCCTTTCATCGCGCATACTAGTTCGAACCAGTTCTGTAGAAAATGTCTTCGTATTCTAGTTTCAATGTTCATAGCGCAGGTCTTTATTAGCACCCCATTATAGCTAGATATCATTCGCCCCAATAGAGGACGCTTTCTTGAGGTTACAAACGTCATGGAAATTCAAAACTCGATACATATTATTGTCTATGACATCCTCAACCACCAGCCTAAATAATTGAACAATTTTGAGAGGTTTGCCAGAACCAGCGGTTAAAAGGTACTAGCTAGAAGAAGTTCACTGAATAAACACGAAGCTCAAATTTGGGAATGCCGAGGATCCATGGGCGGTGTTTGGGGGTTGACTTTGGGTTTGCATGTGACTCCACGCGGTCGACCAGAAAGTCAACGAGACTAGCTGTCATGATTCGCCCGCAACAAACATCTCATCGAAACGGTTGCTTTGAAATCAGTGTGAATGAGGTCTATTTGAACCGTCTGCGCTCTTCATCGTTGATAAAATTGGTCTTCGACCAGACTGTTCAGAAGTATCTCGTAAATTTTATTCGATCGCGTCAGAAGAACTTCGATTGCTATTGTACGACGACTATCTACTCGGACTCTTGAAAGTCTAACTAGAGCCATGAATTCCGTGCGCATTGCTAGAAAACACTAATATAGCATCTTTCTAGAACATAAATACGGCCCGCTGACGGATTCCTGTAGGTGATGACACTTGTACCCCTGTGTTAACCCCGATCAATTTATTGTGACACGCCGGAGGACCGCATCCTTGTTGCCGAATGTCAAGCCATCAGTGGATGGAGGAATCAGATTCATCTGCGTGGTAGCTAATGAACCTGATCGACGGTATACTGCTATAGAGACCCCGGTGGGTTCAGCATCAAACAAACCTATTTACAAACCGATTCAAAAAACATACTTAATGTAATTTGGAAAAAAAAAACTCTGTTTATCGGAGGTGCTTTGCTCTCAGCGAAACTAGGAATTACTCTACGACATATTCAACAAGAAAACTACAAGATAGGGGCGCCGCGTAAACGAAACGCCCACGAGGGACAGGCGTTTCAAATGATGCCACCTTGCAGAGGCGTGAGTTAATGGAGCCAAATAGGTTGTCTGAGCGTATTCCGTACCTTTAACTGCCTAAAAACGCAGGGGAAATTTTTTTTTCCGGATGTTGAGTCTACCATACAAACTGACGATGTTGATCTGTACATAGCGAGAATGTAGATAGCTGTTTAAGGCAGTGATGATCAAGGTACGCTAGCTAGAATTTCTTTAGTTATAGGGCGATCGGCATGTCAATAATATTCTTGATGAAACTAAGTATGGTATAAATAGCCCTATTATCGTCGACCGTTAAGACTTCTCCACGGACACACCAAAGGAAACATCTTAATAAGTAGAGTAAAATCGCCAAACCAGAAATATCAGTAACTGAAAGTAATAGTGAGAATGCAAAAATTGTGATCCAACGAAGAACGGGAGGCATCGTATGTTAAGAACCTCTGTTGACCACTGCCTGTCTTGCGCGATAGCAGGATAGTAGTAGCTGATAGAGAATGTGGTAGAGGATGTGGTAGAGGATCTGATAATGCAAAAATTGCGATCCAACGAAGAAATCGAATCTAACAAAAAAAAATCGGCATTCAACGAAAAAACCGGAGGCATCGCATGTTAAGAACCTCTGTTGACCACTTCTTGTCTTAAATATGATGGAATTCTAGTTAACTCATCATGAGGTATCCGATCGATTAATTTAGTAAGCGAAGCTCATTGAGTCTGAGATAGAATCCAAAATGCCAATATTCCAGACTCACTTACTGCAGTGTCTATAGCTGATCATTTGAAATTCGCCTGACAGCAGGAGCTCCACATAACCCCAGCAAGTTTGTACATGTCATGTTAGGGCCAGTTAAGCGCAGGAAAGCCTAATCATAGCCTACAATCTCTTGTACAATAGACAAGTCCATCTGATCAATCTTGCGCTCGAAAACAATCTAGAGTTTTAGGTTTCCGACTCTAAAATAGCGGCTAGTATAATAGTTGTCTCATAGACCGTATTAAGGTTCTTCTTGGCGCCTGAGCTGTTGATAGAAAGAGTAACATTGCTTAGCTTGGACTTAATTTCCCCAATGAGTGAGAACATACCCGCACTCGGTAACATAATCTCTTATCAAGAAGTGCTATTGTACAAGTCTTGATTATGCCTGAGTTGAGTCTCACTTGAGTCTCACCCTATAGTTACCATGTGTGACGTTGCGTGTTGAAATTGTGCTGGCACTGATCCACCATGAGTCATCGCAATTGCCCGGATGGTCTAGTGGGTTAGTAACACTTCATCCGACACTAGTCAAGCGTCCACTAATTCAAGATAGTATGATTCTCGCTTTGGGATGAAACTCATCTGCGAGAGGCCCCGCGTTCGAATCGCGGTTCGGGCCCTCCATGTCTTTTTTTTTTTGCTCTTTGAGACCCACTTTATGCTCTGGAAGTGACTGTATAGATGTCATGACTTGAAAAAAGACAAATTCCCTTGATGGGATGCTATGTTTTGTCATGGCGCGGGAGTCAAGAATGTGGTCGCACTGTATTTTGTGTGGATCTAAGTATCCATCTACCCTGACTTAGATGGTTTTTCCTCCCTTAGTGGCCAGAAAGTATGAAGCCAGAAACTAGGTAAATGGTGCAGCTGGATGTACTTCAATATGAGAAGAT
The DNA here is from genome assembly GCA_022985105.1 of Penicillium ochrochloron. Classification (NCBI taxonomy): domain Eukaryota; kingdom Fungi; phylum Ascomycota; class Eurotiomycetes; order Eurotiales; family Aspergillaceae; genus Penicillium; species Penicillium ochrochloron. Next base: position 115,004 of record JAAVMA010000003.1, read on the forward strand.
ATCTCTTAAGGTATTTTAAATTGTCTACATTGAAGGTCTGACATATCAACTCTTGGTCTATCCTTGATCGTGACTGATCCGATGATGCTGAAACTTCGTTGGGTCCAAAACTGGGCAATCTCACTATAATTGGTATTGCATGGTGCTGAATTGAATTCAGTTCACTCATGAATCAAGGAATCGAGTGATATTGCGCCCGATACAAAACTAACTGGCCTGAACTCCTCCGGCCTCTTACAAAGGCGATTGAAAAACAAAATCCTCCAATTCCCCATACGCCCTCTCCAAATCATCATTAACAATTATCTTACCATAAACTCCCCCCGTTTCAGCAAAATCAATCTCATCGCTCGCCCGAGCAATTCTCGACAGCAAATCGTCTTCACTCTCCGTCCCACGACTCCTCAATCGCGCACCGAGAGCCTCCAGACTAGGCGGCTTAATAAAGAAATACCGCGCATCGATACTAGACCTCCCTTGAATCTGCTGCACCCCATCAATCGCAATATCCAGCAAAGCAATCATTGTCTTCCCCGCTCTGTCGTCGATTGCCATCTTGTTGGTGCCATACTGACGCCCGTTGAATGTAGTATGTTCAACAAAAGCATCTTGAGAGACCAGAGTGGAAAATGTAGCAGGCGAGACGAAATGATAACTCTTGCCGTCTACTTCGCCAGCTCGTGGGGACCGTGTAGTATGGGATACAGTGAGTGCGAATGTATGGGGATACTTGTCAATTAGCTTTTGGACAAGGTTTCCACTTCCGACGCCCGAGGGGCCGGATATGATGACCGGTCTGCGATTGAGGGGTGCCGGTGCTGGAGGCGCTGCGGGTCAGCGGCTGGCTTTGTTGATACCCTGGTTAAGAAAGATCTCGGCGTGCTGGGGACCATGGTGATTGATTATATCGACTGCTTGTAGTTTCGATAAGTGGTGCTGGCTTCAAAAATATCGAGATGACGAATTGTGTTCTAAAAGTGGAGTTGGGAGTTTCGAATAGTCGGTATTCCAGTGTAGGAAGGTGTATGTTCCCACGTTAGTTTAAGCGGCTGAATGAGTCAAGTGGAGGGGGCGGTCAGCCCGCATGTCCGCACTTGCAGGGCCAGGGCTTACGGTATTCCCATAGAAGTAGATGCAATGACATTAAATGTAGGATTAAAGATAGAGTCGAGGTTCGTCGTTCAAGTCAAATTTCACTAGCCATTTCAATGGTGTTTGCATCAGTTCCGAGGGGAACACTTTTGACAGGGCAGGTAAATAGCCAATCTATCATCTGGAGAGATCAAGTAAATAACTTCCACGAACAAGCATCATACAGCATGGTAGCTATTTTCATACATATCTATCTGGAGTTGGATATACCTTGCGGCCGTTCTTTCCCTTACGCATTAAACTCGTGGCACTTCAGACTTTCAGCAAAAGAGGGCCCAATGCAAGCACAATCTTCTCACCCATTCCACCACGAACCGGAGCACATACCGAAGCTGTTAGTGTTTGATGATGAGCGCCGCTGATGGGTACCGAGGATAGAAATCTAGACTACCTTGCCACAATCAGGCAACGCTGCAGTATATAACCTGTAAAGCTCAGCTATATTCACATGCCTATTCGAGCTGCAAGGCGGATAGAGGTGGGACGATCTGTACCTCGAGGGTTCCGCGCACATGAAAACCAACCCACCCATGGATCCTGTGCACAATCGTTTCCACTGTCCAAATTTGGACAATACACTATTTTCTTTTCAATTTTAGATCTAGGTGCGGATGACCCCCGCTAGTGGCCGTATGCCGCATAGCATAACATCATCCTATACTTGGTGATTGGTGTTGTATGGACAAGTTATGGATAAGTTGTGGCGTTTGTGTCTAATCTTATGCCAAATAACCCATCTTATGAAGCGCCTATCATCAACAAGCTAGCGGAGATGACGCTGGGTCTTTTGCTAGGGTTGCTGTAACCTGAGCGTATGATTTTCTTTTTTGCCCCCGTTGAATATGTCATAAAGATAGCTTAGGCTTCACTTTGTCGCTCTTCTTCCTTTTCCTTTTTTCTCCAATTCTGATATTCATTAACACTTCTTCTGTTGCCTATTGCCGTTCTCTGGATCATACAAAGCTGCAGAAGCTCAGAGATCTATTTGCGCCCCGACTATGGCGTCCGCCAATCGCGAACCCTCTGAAAAGACTCTTGCAGGGTCAGTCACTTCAGGCACGTCAGACAACAAAACTAAAGAGGCAGCCGATGAGCTGTCAGAAACCACAGCATCAGAAACCAGGACATCAGAAACTAGGGAGAGATCATCAAACGAAGTCCCCAAAGAAGCCACACTCGACACAAACGACATCGAAGCGAACATACAACGAACAATCACAACAAAACTATTCCCAGTTACAAACCTAGATGAAGGAATTGTCGGCTGGGACAGCCAAGATGACCCCGAGAATCCGCAGAATTTCTCCATGGCGCAGAAATGGGGCCTTTTGGCCTTGATGAGTGCCATCACGTTTATTTCGCCGCTGGCATCGAGTACGTTCTCGCCGGCTGTGAGTTATGTTGCTACCGATCTGCATGTAACCAATGAGACTGTTCTCTCGTTCAGTGTTAGCATCTTCTTGCTCGGATATGCTGTAAGTTGGCCATTGCAAATATCTTCTTCCGTTTGTCGCCTTCGCCTGTTGTCTCCAGAGTTGAACTGACATATGACAATTTTACGATTTAGGTCGGACCACTTGTTCTCGCCCCGATGAGCGAGATATACGGCCGTCGAATCGTGCTCAGCTGTGCGAACTGGTTCCTCGTGCTGTGGCAGATTGGCTGTGCGCTGGCTCCGAATATCGAGACTCTGATTGTCTGCCGTATGTTCGCTGGCATGGGCGGCGCGGGTTGTCTGACCATCGGAGCAGGGCTAATTGCCGACCTCTTCCCCATTGAACAGCGGGGTTTGGCTACGGCCTTGTGGAGTAGTGGTCCCTTGTTCGGCCCGATTGTTGGACCTATTGCGGGCGGATTCATGGGCGAGACGGTCGGCTGGCGCTGGATCTTTTGGATGGTCATGATTGCAGCTGGTGTAATGGCGTTTGGAATTGAGATTTTGAACCGCGAGACGTACGCTGCCGTTTTGATTCGCCGCAAGACTGAGCGCTTGTCGAAGGAGCTGGGTCGCAGTGATCTCCGCAGCGCCTATGAGACGAGTGCGGGGCCGATGTCTATCTCCTCGACCATGAAACAGAGCTTGAAGCGGCCCATCATTCTCTTGGTCCGATCGCCTATTGTCCTGCTCCTTTCCCTTTATATGGCCGTGGTTTACGGTCTGCTTTATCTGTTCTTCACGACCATTGCGACGGTCTTTATGACGCAGTACGGCTTCTCCGCTGGTCTATCGGGACTGGCCTTCCTGGGGATTGGCCTCGGCTTCTTTATTGGATTGATCATGTATGGGTTCACCAATGACCGCGTTGTCTTGAAGCTCATCCAACGCAACGGCGGCAAATATGAGCCGGAGATGCGTCTACCAGCAATGATCTTCTTCGCATGCTTCCTCCCCGTGAGTTTCTTCTGGTACGGCTGGTCAGTCGACAAAAATGCGCACTGGATCGTGCCCATCATCGGTATGTTGCCGTACGGTATAGGGATGATGGGGGTGTATCTCCCAGTCCAAACGTACGTCATCGACTCTTACCAACGATATGCGGCGTCGGCCAACGCGAGTCTCACGACTGTTCGATCGCTGGTGGGTGCTGTGCTTCCGTTGGCGGGACCGCAATTGTTCAGGGCTCTTGGTCTTGGCTGGGGCAATTCCCTCTTGGGGTTCATTGCGCTTGCATTCCTGCCAGTCCCGATTTTTTTCTCACGGTATGGGCAGCGCATTCGGGAGAAGTTCCCAGTGAATCTGGACGGTTGAGAGGCATCATGCAGAGAGTCAGATCTGACAGACAGCCAAGCGTCAGCACTGAAACAGGGAAAGTGCATTGATGATTTACGAGGTGCGGCTGAGGTTAGGAAGAGCCGAAGAGGAAGTTCCTTAAGTTCACAGTTGGTGGCAGCGGGTCGAGCCGGGCCTGCGGAGTCGACACCCGAAGTCTTTTGGCCAATCAGCGACTAGGAATCGTGGTGCCTGTTTTTTGCGTGTTTTGCATCTTTACCACTTCCCCTTTTCTGCAGTACACAAGTACATATACTCCTATGTATGTACTCTATCTAATCTCTATACTTCGTATACTTCCAATTTGTAGACCACAGTGAACAACTCATACAATTGCATCATCTCACTCTTTCCAATAGCCACTCTCCTGAAAAAGAAAAGTTAGCCGTTTTCTAAATATACTCGCCCCCTTTTAACGTACGAATCCCGACCAGCAATTAACTCAATAAGGATCCACAATTATCGTGGCTTTGCTGCTATTCTCCACTTGGGGGTGACAGCGCATCCTCCCGTTGAAGCCCATTCGAGCCTGTTCCAAGCCATGCAAGCCCGAGCAACTCTGAGCAAGCCCATTGGAGCCCATCCAAGCCCGTAAAAATACGCATCTAGACCGTTGGCCCAAGTTGAAACCGCCCCTAAGTTTCAGATTTTCGTTGTGCTGACTCCCCCCAGACTGTTTTCGACTTCTCCAGGTTTTTTTCTTTCTTCTCTTCTTCTTTCTTCTCTTCATGTGTCTATTTCCTAATTTTTTTCTTTCTTCCTTTCTAATTCCTCATACATTTCGACTCTCGCTCCAGTTTCCTTTTCTTCCCTAGGTAATCTATCGTTGATTGCCTTCTACTCTCTTTAAAACTAAACCAACCAACCCGCATCCATCCGTTGAACCCGTTTTCCCATTCTCTATTTGCTTCTTTCATCTCTTTGTTTCAACATGACCGAAGGCCACGCTGCCCCTGTTGCCGATGCACCGGTGGCAACTGCTGGTGACACCACTGGTGCTGCCCCAGTCGCCGTCGGTAAAAGCCATCATGTCGACAACAACAATAGCCAGGCTCAGGCGCACTCTCTGAAGGAGCAGGAATCCACAGAGCGACTCACGCCTCGGCCAACTTTTATGGAGAACTTGGCCAACTCGCGCGATGCCCAATTCCATCTGGATCGTCGTGACTCGAGTGAGCTGGAGCGGTATTTCGTAAGTGGTCCATGGATTGAGAAGTATGAAGCATGTCTGTGGGCTAACATGATCTTAATGCTATTAGCATGGTCCCCGTAGCATGGACAAGCACTCCAAATGGCCCATCTTCATGCGTATGCATGGTAGCGTTACCCCGAAGATGATTCTGCCTATTGTCCTCGTTGGTGCTTGGGCTACTGCCATTACTTGCATTGACCAATTCCATAAGCATAGTGAGTGCCTCTTCAATGAAACCTTCCGGTCCCCGGGTTGTACTAGACTAGATTGTCTAACAATGCCCGATTGGGCTAAGCAGTCGGTGTCAACAACATTCTTCTCACTGTTCTTGGTTTCGTGGTCGGTTTGGCATTGTCGTTCCGCAGTTCCACTGCGTACGAAAGGTAGGATATTCTTTCTGTCAATCGAAGACCGCCTGAAAGAAAAGGCTAACGGACTCGTCCAACCGCAGATGGGCAGATGGTCGCAAGTACTGGGCTCAACTCATCCAAACCTCTCGCAATCTTTCCCGCACAATCTGGGTCAACACCGGCGAACGTGAAGGCGAAGATGGCAAGGTGGATCTTCTCCGCAAGGTGTAAGTCCCGCATCCCATGTATGATTCAAAACCAGGATGATCAACTGATCGCAATAATAGTACCGCCATGAACCTCATCCTCGCATTCGCTGTCGCCCTTAAGCACAAGCTCCGCTTCGAACCAGATGTCGCCTACGAAGATCTTGCCGGTCTCATCGGTCACCTGGATACCTTTGCCCGCGACGCACACGACCGCGAGGTCCTCAACCCTCGTCCCAAGTCCCTCTGGAAGTCTGCCGGAGAGTATCTGGGTGTTTCATTTGCCGAGTCCAACCCCCGCAAGCTGATCAAGCGGTCCAAGAAGCCTCTGGGCCATCTTCCCCTCGAGATTCTCAACCACTTGTCCGCATACATTGACTCAATCGTGGCCAACGGCACTCTGACCTCCGGTCTGCACCAGAGCCAAGCCAGTAAGTCAAACCCATGATCAAAACCAAGGTATATCAACAACCCGCTAATAAGTGCATAGTCACCATGCTGTCCACCCTAAACGAAGTCCTGACCGGAACAGAGCGCGTGCTGGACACTCCCCTCCCCGCCGCATACAGCATCGCAATCTCCCAAATCGCCTGGATCTACGTGTTGGTCCTGCCCTTCCAACTCATCAAGGTCCTGGACTGGGTCACCATCCCCGGAACCATGGTCGCCGCATACATCATCATCGGCCTCGCCACTATTGGCAGCGAAATCGAGAACCCCTTCGGCCACGACGTGAACGATCTGCCCCTGGACACTTACTGTCGCCAAATCGCCGTCGAAATGGACATTATCACCGCTACACCCGCCCCCAAGGTCGACGACTTCATGAGCCGGCCCGATAACCTCGTTCTCTTCCCTCTCAGCCAGAACAGCTACGACGAGTGGAAGGCCCGCAGCACGGAGGATATCCGCGCTGCGCTCCGGGCAAAGGTTACCGCTGGTGCGGCTCTGACATCAGCCCTGGACGGATCGGATGGGTCCACCCTGGTGACCCGTATCACCACCAAGACTAAGCAGTCTGTTTGAAACGGTTAGTCTAAAATCTTCAAATCAAGATATTGGAGAAACAGCTACTGTATGCCGCTTTTGTTGCGGTTTATACAAAACCAAAATGGTGTTGGCATGTGGTGGAATAAGGGCATTTTGTGCAAGCGATTGAGCGAAAACCAGATTGATTTGGGACTTGACTTGTTCTTTCCGCAGCGTGAGAGTTACGGCGTTGTTGTTTTTTGGTCATTAGGGCTGCCTTGCTTTCAAACAAGAAACCCCGATAAAAAAAGAAGTTGAGATTTTGTGGGTTGCATTAGAGATTGGTTTTGTCTTTTCGAATTGTGAATATTATTGCATTCTTCAGAGATATTGGGTTTGACGTGTGTATACCGTAGATGGTAGATGCCTTCCCTCGAGGACATATCTCGGGGACTCGAGGGGCATGTAGGAATGATGTCCTTCCCGAGGTCAGTTCAACTTCTCACTGACCTGTCGTAGCACTTCCTGTGTGCTTGACGGTTGCTCCAATAATCGCCGTTGGCGTGTGAATGTGACTTCCGGTCACCAAGCCAGATAGAAGGCTCGCATTCATATGCGAACCAACTGGTCTTAGGGTTGTCCCAAATCAGAGGAATGCGGTATCGCAGCTCTAGTCTGTAGCTCTCCCCATAGAACAGCTTCACAGACAACCCTCTCAGCCAGCCAAACTCAAACCGAATATTCGCTCCAAGCAGCAAAAGAATAAATTCCCAAGATCAACCCCCAAATCAAGGAACAAACAGATCACTCCCAGATCCCGACACCAACGCGCCCAGGAAATTCCCCTTCGCACAGACTCTCCACGCAGCACCATTATCGCTCCCAGTACCCCCAATCCACGAACTAATCGCAGCAACGACAGCAGCCCCGTCGTCTCGTGGGACGCGCACCCAGACACAATCGTACTTGTTCATGTTCACACTACTGGGCTTGCCGCTGGCCTTATTTTCAATCTTGAGAATATCGATGGGAATCGCGGTTCCCGTTACACCTAGGAATTGCGATAGGGCAGAGGAGAGGTATGTGCGGGCGGAGAGGGGGTCGAGGGGTTGGAGGGGTGGTGTGTCTGGTTGGGGGATGCTGTTGGAAGAGAGTTATGAGTTAGATAACAGACAATAGTGGTGAAGGGTGGTTTAGGGGAGCTCCTTACAGTTGGAGTTTGAGGTAGGTCCAGGGCGGATTGCGCGATGTGAAGTTAATGGTGCTCGGAGTTGAGTCCGGTGCTTTGCGCTTTGGCGCTGTTGAAGAGGGCGCTTCTTGCATGGTATCTTTCTGCTGTACATCTGCCATTTTGGAGGATCAGGCTGGTCGAGGTAGGACGTGTAGACGAGGTTGTTGTCGAGCTGTCGGAGCTGCAGAACCGCGGAATTTTACGTCACGGGATTCGGAGCTTGACATGTTAACAGCCAGCATAGTATGGACTTGAAGCAACGCTTACCTTATTTTGTATTATTTCCAGTCTTGCTTGCTTTCAGCCGCATCAATAAGCTTTTGCATTGCCTTTTGGACAAAATCTTCCTCGCTCTCGTCGCCAATGGCTAGATCTGCAATACACAATGTCTTCTCACGGGCCTTGGCCCCACGGATAACCGCGACTGTGGATTTGGGAACTTTGAAGATCTACAAAATAATTCGAATCAGAGACAGCTCAGCTCCTTAAACGGTAGGAGATTGCAACGAATGCAATTATAAAGGAAACATAACATACCTCTGCGATGACCTGCGAAACAGCCAAGTTAGCAGCTCCGTCGCGGGGAACCGCGGCCACGGAGACGTCAACTCGGCTAGTCCCCACTGCTGTAATGCCTGTTCGCCGGGCGGACGCGTTGGGTTTCACATAACAGGGAATATGGAGACTGTACGTCTTTCTGGAAGAGTTCTTGGAGGTATTTGCGACCAAGCGAAGAATAGACAAGGGATGGCTCATTGTTTTCGGGGTGGCTGCGAAGGGAAAGTAGAATGATAGGTCGAAAATCCGAATCTAGAAACCGCCCGACAGATATGCTTCCACTTTGTGTTTTTCGAAAGGTCTTTTAAGAGTCATGTGGGTCATCTTTTTCGATAGCGAAGGTATTGTTTTTAGTCTCTGATTAAACTTGTGACTGATGAGATGATTTTGAACCTTGTCCATAGTTCCAAAGTCATGGAACCCCACTGGAGTTGAGGAGTTGATAGGAAGGGGAGGTAGATCTACAGTATAAGACTACCCGATTAAGAAGATCTACAAGAAGAGGAATCAAGCATCATTGGATCGCATCCATTACGGATAAAGGTATGAGAACCAATATCCCCAAAGAACCAGTAAAATCCAAAACGGCTTCAAAATGCTCATCCAAATTGAGGCAGATAGACACAAACAAAAGACCCCAACGTGCGGGACGGCCAATGGGCAACTTAAAAGAGCTAGGAAGGAGCTAGTTCGACCATGCTGCATCTTATTCTGACCATTCAAGCGGCCTCCTTGTCCTTTTCCTTAGCCGCAGTGACGCTCAGAACTTCGCCGAGATCCTGGACCTCATCCGTCTGTCGCTCAGTGGTCTCGCTAACCTTGTACAGCTCAGGACAGACAGCACCCTTGCGGCCGAAGATGTACCGTCTGATCCACCACGGAAGCACTTGGGTGAGCTGATATCTGGCGTGGGTGCGAGTAGGCACACCAAAGACGTAGTCAAGCTCCTCGAGGGATCGCTGCTTAGTCTCCGGCAGGAACAAGAAGATCAAAACAAAGGCGATGATATTCAGTCCAGCATAGAAACCAAAAGCGCCCTGAGCGGTAAAAGCTCGAAGCATGTATGGGAATGTCAGCGATAGGATCGATGCCCAGAAGTTATTAGTCGCAACAGCCCAGGCCATGCCGACCTCACGATGCGAGAGTGGGAAAACCTCGGCTGAATAGGTGAATGGAACGGGTCCTTCGCCAGGAGAGTAAAAGGCATCGAAAAGGTACACAAATAAGGCGATTGAGCCTAGATGAGCTGTCTTTCCGGGAACCCAGAAACAGAAGCCTGCGCAAAGGAGTGTCCAACACATGTTGGGGAATGTAAAGAGCAGGAGGGTCCGTCGGCCGTAGGTATCGATGGTCCACACAGCGGGCCAAGCAAAGACGAAATTGATCAACCCAAATCCAAATGATGCCAAAAGCGCATGAATATTATCTGCTCCAGCCAAAGAGAAGATAGTGGATGAGTAGAAAGCGATGATGTTGACTGTATAGAATAATAAGTGGTTAGTAGCTTATTCAGATGTAGGGTTTACATAGGGAGGATGAAGCTTACTTCCACACATCTGCTGGGCAATCATCACAATACCAGAAGCCTGAGTTGCACGACGGAGACGAGGCACTGTGAAAAGCTCAAAGAAACGAACGAACATGTTGTCTGTCTTTGCAAACCCGGAGGCTTCCAGCATCTTCTTCTCCTCAACAAGGGTAGCATGGATCAGATACAGATCCCGAGCAGCTTGGAGAGGGCTATTACGCAGGCGAAGAAGAGACTCATAGGCCTTGCGGTGCTTTCCCTTGGTGACTAGCCAGCGTGGAGACTCGGGACAGAAATAGACTCCTAGGATCAAAGGAACAGCAGGTATAAAAGCAGACCCCAACTGCAGACGCCAGGCAATGTCACCAACATTGGCAACGACGAGATTGGCACAAGTTCCAATAAATATGCCAAACGCGGTCCCTTTCGTTTTGAATTCGGTCAGTTGATGAAGCTCAAAGCCGTGGCGCTGCAAGGACAAGATACTTACATAGCTGCCAACTCATGACAAGTCCACCCCGAATGTTGGTAGGTGCATTTTCTGCGGAATATACAGGAACAGTGACCTCCTTGAGACCCATTCCGATCCCTAGAAGCACACGGCATGCAACTAGCTGGCCCCAGGTTTGGGTCAAAGCAGATCCAATTGGGGCTAGTAGACTGAAGATAGCGGCAATGAAGATGGTACCCTTGCGGCCGATCATGTGATTGATTGGGTCAGACAGCCAGCCAGCACTGTTTTAGCAAGAAAGTTAATTAGAGACTGGTTTTCAAAGCCATGGGTGTAGGAGGGGGGAAAGTCTCTTACAAAAGACAGATGGTAATGTAAGGCGTAGCGTTGACAAACCCCACGATCCACTGATTGCGATCACAAGTAGCCTTATCAGGACAGTCAGGAGAGTTATTAGGAATACCAAACTGTTTCTCGAAGGTCAAGTTGGCACCGTTGGACCCTGTAAACAGATACAGTCAGCTTATTGAACTATTCGTGTTTAATATAAACCATACCAGTCTGATCCCAGCCCTGAATGGCAGCCGCAATCGAATTGAGGATAATCGTGTAGTACAAGGCCCAAGGATGATGCCAGCGACGAGTGATTTCCTCGCGAAGAACATGACGGTCTTGCTCATCAAGCTCCGGGATCGAACCAGCCTCAGCTGGCTTCTGGCCAGCGAGAGCACCCTTCTTCAACAGAGGGAGAATATCGGCCAGGTCATGGTCGGTGGCATAGGTCTCGACATTGGTCATGAGCTCATCGTGAGAGAGACCTTCGAGGGGATTCTTAATCCTGTCATCATGGTAAGCTAGATTCATAGAGATATCAGCTGTAATACGAACTCTCCCGTAAGATTATCAGTCATGCTATGTGGTCGGAATATCTTGTTAGCCTTGCTTCGAGTTGAATAGAGGATTTTAGAACGTACCCGCCGACGACGTCGCGATCAGTGGGTGAAGCCATGCTGGCAACACCAGTGTTCAAAATCGATGTAAATGTTAGTGCTATTTGAGAAATAGTAGTGGAAAAGTGTTTGTAGAGGTGAAAGGAGAAAAATCGAGGGTTGGGGAGGGTGAAGAGAAAGAGAAGAAGAGAAGTAGGCGACGAGAAGATAAGAAAAGAAACGACTGCCCCAGGAAAAGCAGCACGCGTTGTGGTAAATAAAGAAACGACTGTGGAGCAAACTTCCGACATGTGCTGACCAGGCAGATTCGGTGTTTGTCAGTGCGATGTACTTTTAGGACTACTTGCAGTGCGCAAAGCCAGTAACTACGAGTCAAGCCATCTGCAAGGATGAGGAGCTACTCAGCTCGTCACCACACTAAAACCTCGGACTTGCCGGCTCGAGAGCTAGGATACGATTGAGCTAATCACAATGAGCCAGGCTACACTGCTCCCTAAGTCGACTACACTTCTTTGTGCATATGAAACCCGGTACGAAATGCAGTGCGGTGGCTGAATGCGAGATACTCGAGGGGACGCAGTCAGCATTAGAAACGATACCAACGGGAAGAATCGACCAGGGTTGCGTTGCACCACTCGGTCAGGGTCGTTGTTTACCCTCATCAGATGTGTATACAAAGGACCTTCAAAGGCGTGCCCCGCAATGGGATCATCTGACAAGACTAGCGTGTGGCTTATTTTATAGCCAATTTGGAGGAGCGGGGAAAAACGATGGCGCCTGTGGAAAGTCTGAAATCATCCCGCTGAAATCCCTCGCCAATCCTAAATTAGTAGTTCTCGGACATAAGGGTCTTCGTTCTTGTTGGCTGGGCTGCTGCATGGAGGCTCTTAGCGTCTGGGATGAGCCAATACGAGGTTGTCAGCAGGAAACGGGCCAATGAGGGACGAAAGGGTTGAAGTATAAAACGCGGCCTGGTGTGGAGGGGAAAAGCCCGGCTGAAAGAAAGACATGGCAATGGCGTCAAGCCTCAAGGTGCCCCAAGGCCCCAAGTTGCCCCTCTCTTATGAGATGTGACGCCTCGTGAACTTAGATTCACCCTTGAATGGATATCACTATCTGGCTCTGGAATCTCCTGGTGATGGTCTTTGTCTGTGTAGCAGAGCGTGACATGTCACATGTGATTCAAGGGCTGGTTCGAGGAGATTCCAAGATTGGATGTTCTAGAGTTTGGTAACAACTTGGAAGGAGTCGATGATTTTCCATGGATATACAAGCTAACAAGGGGGAATGAGTTCGTATAGTTCTAGGATAAAGAAGCCCGAGGGCATGTGGGGAATTCTCCGGGCTGCTGATGAGATGATTCAGACGCACTTGATAGAGATCGATCCTAGTAACTTTCTGGAAAAAAGCTCCGGAAGGGATATCTCAGGGATCATGATTTAGATAGTTCATATAGACCACCGAGGCTAGACCCACTTGAAATAAGCCAGACGGGAGCGTCTACGCCTTTCAAGCCCTGCGATCTTAGAGCACGAAACTCTAAATCAGCGTAACACAAGATCTCCAAATGACAACCGCAGTCTCAATGCACTATCCCCGATCGCAAGATTAATCAAGAATTCCATGTCTTTATTGCTCTATGAAGTCTACACACTAGAAGAGGAGCACGCTATCCAAGCTAGAGAATCCAGCAGCCACACCACCCTCGTTCACTTCTTTTCCTTTCGTTCTCAACAACCAACCACCTTCATCATTATGGAGGACCTTGCCCGTATTATCCCACAGGATGGTGCCATAGACACCGAGTTCAGAGATCACATTACCACGAAGGACTTCTCCGTCGTTCCGCAGAGCAATGTTCTCAGCATCGGGTGCGGGGTTAATAAGCTCCATCAGTACCCATCCCTTCCAATCGCTCTCCGGGAGGGATTGAAGGAAGCCTGGAATCTCAGCTTTATAGATGTTGTTGCCGCCACCTTCGCGCTGGGGCTTGAGAACATGCTTCATGGCCGTCTCGGGGTTCAGAGCCAGGTCCCGACCCTGCCCATTTGCCGAAAGATCATATTGTGGGGCAAATGTCTCACGAAGCCGTGCAATCAAAGCAGGGTCAGTGCCTTTGAGGAAGCTTGACAGGTGATCAGGTCCTGTCGGCTCCGCTAGGACTTGTTGGACCTTCTTGCAACCGGCCAGTTGGTTCAGCACGGTGGGACACTTGATCGCAGCAGAGCGTTCGAGATGCACTCGGGCATCCCAGTCACGACTAGATGTATATTCATCAGGTGAATAGTAAGCTCGGAGATAGACAGTGGTCACTTCGAATGCAGTTGATGGAGAGTGAGGAGGATGATAGATCAATGGGCGAGAAGGGTCGGAGGTAGATACTGATGTTTGGTCAAAGATCTTGCTGCTAGGAACACGGAAAACGGGGATTTTGTGGAATCCCGTGAGTCGCTTGGAGAGGGCATGCTGGTCGAAGACATTCCGTTCTCCGTCCTGAACTATGAAGACAACACACAGGGGGAGCTCTGGCGTAGACTTTGAAGGTCCGTAAGCCTTGTGTGCCGTTGCCAAACCTCCTGCCAGGGTCTCGACGGATGTGTTCTCGGGTGGCACGCCAGATTGCAGGAGAGGGTGAGGCGGGTAGCTGATAGGAGTCCCCGGTGGTGACGTAAGAAGTTCCGTATGCAATGACCGCACAAGAGCCGACAGTCCTCCAAATGACGATGAGATAGTGTTGAATTCGACTTGCTTCAAGGTAGGAGCATGGTTGGGTGTTACATGAGCCATGTAGTCGGACCGATAGAGTCCCAATGACAAATCCTGGACATATCCTTCTTTCTTAACCGCCAAATGAGTCTTCCAGAGGTTTGCAACAAAGTCGTCCACATCGATCAGCCTGTAAAAATGGTAAAATTAGCTGATGCAGCGCCATTACCGATTATAGAGCATTCTTACTCTCCAATGACCTTTCCCAGCCATTCCTCATTGCAAGTAATCACCGCGTATAGTTGGTTGTAGACGGTCTGCAAAGCCTGAGCTTCTTCAAAGCAAGCTTTTGGGAAAGGACTGGGAAAGAGCGTGACTGGAGCATTTGTTGCTAACACCCGGTTGGAGTCTGTACCTTTGGGTAGGGCAGTTGGAGCTGGTCGGACTGCGAGTCCATTTTGAATAGCCCAGTCTTTAGTCGTGGTGACCAGGTATTCTTGCTGCGCCGGGGAAAGAGTAGGGGGGTAATTGGTATAGATTGAGTCGGCCATGGTTAGTTAGATGTAGCCTGACAAGCAAGAAACACTTATGAACTTGTACACGACTTCTTCGCGGAAGCTTCCATCACCCCGCCGTAGAAAGATTTATCAGCACGACCCCACCTCGGACTGGGAGGCTGCTCGCCCAGACCTTCTGACCGCCTAATGTACCGCCTACTTAGCTATCCCCGCCCATCCACCACATTTCTCTCCACACCGCCTTTTTATACCGCCCTGGTATATCGCCTAGCTACACCGCCTAGCCCCAACTCCAGCAATATTAACACCGCCTACTACTTATATTCAGACCGCCTTGTATGATTGCTAGGCAGAATTTCAAAATACAATCGACCTTGTCCACCAGCTCGAATGTTTTCTTCCTCTTCTCCGAATCGTGTCTTTTTCCCTCGCTGCACTGCTCTTGTCATCACCGAAAATCATCAATCCATCATCAAAATACTCGCTAAAGGACTGATTCACGCGCCGAGCTTCATATCGGGGGCCAAGACTTGGTAAGATACATGCGGCCCATCGCGCGAAACCGTTGAACAACACTGACCAAAATTATAGGCCCCCATAAAAAGAATATGGACGTTCAGACCGCGGACCCAGTTGACTGGGGAGTGGACCGGGTGGTTGAATACTTGTGCAATCCACAAGAAGCTCCATGGGCTGACTCTGCCACTTCTTCGCGCCCAAACCTTACCGCGCTTGAGGCTGCACTCCGTGACAACTTGATAAACGGAGAAGCCCTTCTTCACGATGTTGATCGGGAAGCTCTGAGAGATGATTTGGGTATCAAAGCTCTTGGTCACCGCAGTAGCGTTCTCAGAGCTATTGACTGGCTGCGTGCTCGATCCCCCAAATATCAAACGTCCAAGCTGAACTTTCCTTCTTCCAACCAACCTCCTCCTACAGCTGAGCACCTCTTGTCATCTGTCAACTCTCCTATCACAGCATCCGCGGACTCACCTAGCCGCATCTCATCTGTACCTCCGCCCGTACCTCCGCCTGTGCCTCTCTCTTTGCCTCCGTCTGTGCCTGCCGAAATGACACCAGCGCCTGCAGCCGCAGGTGTGAAAGAGAAACGCCGGATTGCGCCGACCCCGGTCGTTGATTTCAAGGGGCAGAATTGGGGTGGCGATGAGGCCCAGGAAGGGAACTCGTCGTTTGACAATTGTGTGACTGGTCTCTCACCGCAGCCTATCTCCGAAAGCATGCAAAACAACTCTACTAAGACTGCTCGTGGTGAAGGAAGTCAGAAGGTCTCACTTTCTGACCCTTCTAATGCCAACATCATCCCACCAGACACAGCAGAGCTAGAGTCAAAGCTGTCTAAAGATAGATCTTCCGAACTCACCCAGAAGGACCATGACTTTTTCGCCCAGTTGCTCTTGAAGCATCCTGTTGGGGGTGATGTCATTCCATTGCTGGGAGAATCAGACGCTGAGTACGATGAAGAGACTCAGAATGAAATGGAAGAAGATGATCTTGATTCAATGTCTCCTATTTCATCCACTGATTGCGAAGGCATCTTCTCTGACTTCATCGCCAATCATGAGGAGGCCTGGATGGCAAAGCACTTGCCGAAACACCGGCCCTATGCCCAGTTGGTGTGGAACCAGGCTCGGAACCCCCGCTCAGGAACGGGTTACAAGTCTGGCGCGTTGCGAACTCTCGAAAACCTTCGTTTGCGGCTGACGAAGCAGAAATCAGCTCTCCGTGACGCCAAATACAAGTCCCGCATCGCTTTACGAGATGCATGCAGGGTCATGGAAACCACGCTGGATCAAATTTGCTTCGAGGAATGGAGGGTACAAACGATGGAGTTAGAGACGTGCCCACCATTCGTGCCTCCGCCGCCAAGGGTGTCTCGGCCTCGAAGACAACGTGTGGTCGAAGCAGATGAAGAGTCTCTGGGTTCCGACTCGGATCTCGCCGCTGATGACGAGGCCTCTGTCGAGGAATCTGACGACGACTTTGTGGATGACGACTTTGTGGATGACGACTTTGTGGATGACGACTTTGTGGATGACGACTTTGTGGATGACGACTTTGTGGATGACATCCCCCATCAACCCCACAAGGGTCTGCTTGGGCCCATCCCAGCAGACAAGCGTTTAGTCGCCTCCACATCCGATGACAGCGAGGAAGTCTCCGTTGCCAAGAAGCGACGACGAATGATGGAAAGTCAACACCAATGCGAGGGCAAGATCAACGTGAATGCAAGCACGCCTGGTCCATTCGCGGAGTTTGAAAATGGAGAAATGTACCGTCTTTCTAGCCCCGATCATTTTTCACCCTCCGGTGCACTTCGACTTGACTCATCCCCGCAGGCCCTACATGATTCTGATGCAGACGATATGTTGGTTGAGACACCACCTCTTAACCCAACCCTGCCCGCTTCCTCGCCTCAAGACGTCGACATGGAAGACGATTTCCTAGTGAAGACACCTCCGCTAAACCCGACCAATTTGCCGCGGCCATCTGGGAAGCTCAGATTGACTCTGTCATCGCCCGAGGTGCCCACGAAGGTCATCAAGGATAATGCCTTACGCCTCCCCAAAAAGCTCGCTTCGCGTGCAGTGTCCCTTGAGAAAGACAACAGCGATGCCATCAGCCCAAGCATGGACGACATTGACATTTTTGACATGGTGTCGGTCATGAGCTGGGAAAATGTTGAGGCTTCAAGGAACCCTGTTTGGCTATTGGCAAAGCACCTGATCGGCTTGCCACTGGATGAGAAGCAGCACTTTGGGCCTTACTTGGAAGCTTTCGTGGATGCTGTCTACATGGAAGAAGTCACGGCGGCACTGCAAGCGATGCTCAAGAATTCATGGCATCTGGATGGTAGAACCGAGGAGGAGAGCAAACCTGCAATGCGGCTAGGAGCTTACTTTGTATCCTGGAACAGTGGTCAGGCATTGAATCCACGGGGTATGGGCAGGGAGCCCCTCCAGAAAGCCCTCGAAGCCATTGAAGAATATGACGACCTATCAGAGTTCATCCATTTTTTGCATCGGCTGAAGAAGCTTCATGCGTCGTTCAGGGCTTGGCTATCGCGACAGCCATCCCGCAAAGAAAAACAAGGATACAGCACGTATTCTGACTCTGCGGATTCTGACAGTACGTCGTTCAAAAGGAAGCGACATGCGAAACCTCGTTCGAAGAAGCCATTCGGACCACGACCGCTAAGCAACATGCAGAAAGATGCACAGGAACGACAAGCGAAGCAGGACAAAGACCGCGAGCGCCTTAGGATGGCCCGTGAAAGCAAGGGCCTGAGCAACAGTGACCCAGAGGGGCAAGCTGTGACTTTCAAGGAACCAGTCATCTACTTACACCCCCATCTGGGTAGATACGTCAAACCTCATCAATTGACGGGCATCCAGTTCATGTGGCGAGAGTTGATTGAAGCAAACAACCAGCAAGGCTGTTTGCTTGCCCATACCATGGGCCTGGGCAAGTCAATGCAAGTGTAAGTATTTCTTCAATTTCATCCCCCCCCCCTCACATTATGATAAACCTTCTTGGACAAGGCTAACTACTGAACAGCATATCACTTTTGGTCACTATTGCTGATGCCGCTGCTTCGGATGACCCCAAGATCCGGGAACAAGTTCCAGAGCGTTTTCATCGCTCCCAGACCCTTGTACTGTGTCCATCTTCTGTGGTGCCGAATTGGTCAGACGAGTTCGCTATGTGGGCGCCTGTTGATCACCATCTTGGCCCAATTCGACTGATCGCCCCTCGTGGAAGGGCCCTCGAAATGTCTGAGAGGCTGCAGACAGTCCGCGACTGGAACAGAAGGGGCGGTATTCTCATTATGAGTTATGAGATGCTCCGCATCCTCATTGTGAACAAGCCAGTCAGACTCAATGAAGAGGAGCATAAGCTTGTCGAAGAATGTCTCCTAGAAGGGCCCAATATCATTGTCGCAGACGAAGCCCACAAGCTGCGGAGTGGGAAGTCAGCCATTTCGCAAGTCGCTTCTCGGTTCAAATCGACAAGTCGGATTGCTATGACAGGCTCACCGTTGTCAAATCAGCTTTTCGAGTACTACCAGATGGTTGAGTGGGTCGCGCCTGGCTACCTGGAAGATCCCAACACGTTCAAGAGGAAATTCATGGACCCGATCCAGGCTGGGTCCTACATGGATAGCTCGAGGATGGAGCAGAGAGAAAGTTTGGTATCTTTGCAGCTTCTCAACGGAATCTTGGCTCCAAAGGTCCTCAGAGCTGATACCTCTGTGCTTGCTGCTGATCTACCATCAAAAACTGAGTTCGTTCTCACAGTACCACTGACAGAACTGCAGAGAAATGCCTACAACACCTTTGTGGACTGTGCTAAGTCTAAGGATGCGGACGCAAGTTTGAAGCTTTGGTCATGGCTGGCAATTATGCAACTATGTTGCAACCACCCCTTCCCATTCCGTGAAAAGCTCGCCGATAGACTGAAACAGCAGGAGGATACCGACAACCTGTCCATTTTGCCAACGTCGATTCAAGATGCCGGACTTCCAAGCGACCTCGTCTCCCAGATGGACGCGCTTTTCAGCAAGTACCAGAATCTGGAAGAGACTGCCTTGTCCAACCGTGCTGTCGTCCTTGATGAAATCCTAGATCTGTCCATCCGGGCCAACGACAAGGTCTTGATCTTCACTCAAAGTATTCCGACCATGGACTATCTGGACCTCATGCTGAAAAACAAGGGACGGAAGTACCAACGCATTGATGGTAGCACTACCGGCCCTGATCGCCAAAACGCAACAAAGCGGTTCAATTCCGGTAGCAGTGAACAGATCCTCTTGATTTCGACTCGAGCTGGCGGCGTGGGTCTCAACATGTTTGGTGCTAATCGGGTGGTCATCTTTGATTTCCTCTTTAACCCTATGTGGGAGGAGCAGGCGGTCGGGCGTGCATATCGTCTTGGTCAAAGGAAGCCGGTCTACGTCTATCGCTTCCTTGCTGGTGGTACCTTTGAGGAGCTCATCTTCAACAACGCAGTCTTCAAGAGACAACTTGCCGTTCGGGTGGTGGACAAGAAGACGGTTATGCGCGAAAGTTCGAAAAAATCTTCGACATATCTCACGCATGTGAAAGATGTGGAGAAGGATGAGAAATATCCCGCTCTTGGGCGGGATCCTCAGGTTCTCGATCAAATTCTCGGAGGAGAACTCAATGAGATCATTCTGAAGGCGAGATTGTCCCACATCCAAGACAACGAGAATGACCGTCTCACCGCGGAGGAGACCCGCCAGGTGGAATATGCGCTCAAGATGGAACGTCTCAAACGCTCGGATCCGCTGGCTTACCACGCTGAGATAAAGAGACGGGATGATGCAGAAAAGATACGTCAACAGGAGGTGGCCCGCAAACTCAAGCAGCTGGAATTGGAGAAGGCGGACGAGCAGCGAAAATTGTTCCAGATGAGTCAAGCTGGACAGCAGCAGGGTTTCTTGACGGAGCAACAACGCCTTGCCTCTCTTAAGCGCGGTCCAATTCCGATGTCAACAGCGGGCAGATCACCCCTATCTGTGAATAACCGGGGTGCAGCGGGTGCAGCGCAGCCTGCCAGGTTCTTATCCGGGGCCGACGCTACTCCAATTCCACAAGACCGGCCACAACTCTCTGCCTACCAGCCAAGCTCATCGTCACTCCTACTAGTGGGCTCAACCGAGCAACCCGCACCTCCCTCTACGTACAAGCCAAGCTCATCCACACTGCGACAAACCGACGGCGGAGAAGCTCGACCGGCTTTCGAGGTGCCATCCGGCAATGAAGTAATCGTGATTGAAGACATTTCAGTGCCTTCAATGCCGGTCAAAGCCCCGGTCAATGCCTTGCCTCTGCGTTCAGCATCCTCGGACAATTCTCCTGCTTCGCCGACTCCAAACATTAGTGGCGATGTTGCTCCGGGGAATGCCAACCAGCCGACGTCTGTGGAAATGCCACAACCATCCAACCAGGACGAATCACAGGGGTCCGCGGAGCACGTCGAAAATACCAACATGGATCTTGGCGGCGAAGGCTTGGTCGATCAGATTGATAAGAATACCGAGGAAACAGCTCACAATCAGGCCACCGAGCCCCACCCTCCGGCCGCTGTTGACCAAGAGAAGTCCGATGCCAGCAACAATGGCATTCCGGATCCTAAGGCGACCGCACTTAGGATGGCAGATGACGACAATGCCCTCGAAAAATCTGCCAACGGTCCCACTGATATCGGTGAAGACAGGCACATGGACTTCGGTGGTGATGGCTCCGTATCCGAGACGGCGGCTGTCGGCGCATCTCCGAATGTGCCAGTGACTTGTCCTGCCTCCGGCCAAAGCGAGGCGATGGACACCAGCGACAGCTCGCGGGTGACCGTCGACACACTTGCGGCAGGGGCAGCGACTTGTTCCATCACGTCCAGCCAATCTGAGGCAATGGACATTAGTGATGGCGCATAAGTGTTTACAGGATGCTCGTCGTTTGTTCGTGCAACCTGCAAGTCTCCTTACGCAGTTTTTCTTTCTTTTTCTTATTATTTGTATGAGTGATACCCCTTATTGCGAGTCTTTTTTATTGAGTCAATAATCTGCACTTGGGTACTTTTGACGTGATCGTGCAGGTCCGGATCTATCGATATGATGGATCTAGATCAGCAATTGCATCATGAAGTTAGCATCTCAATAAGTGAATTCAGACATCAGTTACATATTAATTCTTTCTCATTCGATAATCATTTAAAATCGCCCTATTTAGTCAACTGTTAAAAAACAATAAGCGGGCCATAAATCGCTCCATACAGACGCTAAGTGGAGCCACTTATCTTCCCCGCAAATAAACCCACCAGCTTATCTTCCTCAGACTGTGTATCTCGTACTCTGTCCAGACTTCTGGCTCTACATTCATCATCTATTCTCCTTCTTCGTGAAATGCACCCATGGCTGCCATATCAAGAGTAAGAACTGGATGCTGGACTTGTCGTGCGCGACGTATCAAGTGCGATGGTATCGTTCATCTTGCTTCCATTGACTCTACTTGACCCACATTCCTGACTCTGAATGCCCAGAAACCCACCCAGTTTGTCGACGGTGCACTCGCAACAACAGCCCCTGTGGATACGGGGTACGCCTAACATGGCACGAGGAGTCAATTGCTCGTGGAGTATGTCATGGGCGGGCAGGAGTCTGGTCAAAACGGGGCGAAACCGACCGAGGACAACCCGAAGAGAAATCTCGACAGGGGGTGAAACATAAAGAACGATCAGCGCGACAGACAGAACAAATGGAATATTCAAATCGAACTTGGATATTCCTCAACACGACATTTGACGACTTGGAGATTCATTTTGATGGCATATTTCTAAGGAAATCTATTCCTCCCAGGACACTGCCTGAGTACAGATCCTTGTCTCCATGCTTGAGCATCTTCCCGAATAGTGGCCGGCGATCGGAGTGTGATCCAGCGCTCATGTCATACTTTGAGAATATCATTTGCAGCAGTTCCACGCTAGTCGATAATGCTCATTATAATCCATATCGATATCTCATACTGCCTATGGCGCTGGAGTCCGAAGGCCTTTATCATGCGACCCTCGCTATTGCAGCTAATACCCTACGACTTTCTGACTCAAGATATCGGCTGCCAGCGCTGGAACATCATCATCGTGCACTAAGTCACCTTAGAGAGCTATTGAGTCACGATATATGGGGAGAGAAAGAGCTGGATGTGATGCTAGGACTTGTTCTCATGCTCTGCTGGTTCGATGTGAGTATCTTATTTCTCGTTTTTCCTAATTTTCATACTTATAAGTTGGTCCAGATTTCGGATAATAGTCGACCATCATGGGTGACTCACCTCAACGGATTTCAAGACCTGATTCGTACACGACAAGAACGACCAGGCCGTTCCATTCATAGCCAGGAACTATCAGGTTTCTTCAGCCGCTACTTTGCGTTTCATCTTGTCCTTGCCCGCACAGCATTTCGTGTTGATACCACGAGTTACAAACTGCCCATATCATCCGGCTCCTTGGTTGAATCTCCCGATACCATCGATCCATATATGGGATTTAGCCAATCCCTTCTACTGCTCATAAATCAGGTGACTGAGCTTGCTTGGAGTAAAGAGGATGACCAGAACGATCTAAATCCGTCTACAGTGTATCAACTGAGAAGGAACCTTGAAGATATTCAGCAAAGACTTCCAAACGGACAAATTGACCCAACTACAGAATGTGCTGCGATCGCAGAAGCGAACAGGCTTGGGGCACTTCTCCTCTTGCATGAGACCTGTTCACCGAAGTCAGCTTCATTCAGCAAGCCTGGTCTTCCAGCGTTCGATAAAGAAGAAAAGAGCCGTTTTGTGGGCCAAATATTGAGCCTCATTCTGGAAAAGAAGGCTAATATGATGCGCACCGCGGTATTGCCGTTATGGCCCTTGTTCCTGGCCGGCTGCTGTGCTCGTGAGGACGAAGAAAGAGTGACTGTGCTGCGGCTTTTCGAAGAGCTGAATGGGATTCGCCGATTTGGGGTAGGTTATCCTTGACTCTAACGAGATATAATTGTGACTGACAAACACCTTTTGTGAAACAGAATATCGCACCTGCTAAAGAAGTAGTTGAAATGGTCTGGCGGCAGCGAGATTTGGCGGTTGAAGACGAGGGCAAGCGCCAAAGAGGCGAGGCTCAGCCCAAGAAAGATCCTCTTCGGGGAGCTCGTTTTGCATGGGAGCATGCGATGGTGATGCTGGGTGATTGGAAATTAAGTCTGACATGATTTCTTGTACAAGTTAAAGTCTAAGATCTGCTATTCTATTCGAAGCTGGGGTTCATCCGGTATCATTAATTGCTTGCCAGTCCCTCTAACAATACTTGACTGCTCGTCAAACACAGGATGCAAAACTCAGCGAGCCCATTAGGCAATCAAAGCAGTATCGAGATTATAGCTTAGATGTGTGACTTCTTTCACGGATCCGTCGTCCTCTCCAACCTGTAAGATCCTCCAGTTCTAATTCAGGGTCCATGTGGGCTAGATTCTTGGCTTCAACCTTCTGCCCGGCGCGCCACTGCCACTTGCTCACAATATCTGGAGCTAGTGTTCCCTCGAGCAAGTCTGCCACATACTTCCCAATGACGGGAAGGAATTTAAATCCGTGCGCTGAACCACCTGCAGCGAGGAATAGTCCTCCATGGCTTGGATGGGGAGTAACGAGGAAGTGACGGTCGGCTGTATCAGCATCCCAGCACAGACGAGTATAACAGAATGGTCTATCAGCCAGTTCGGGTAAGACACGTCGTAAGTTACGGCGCATCTGGGCTTCGATCTCAAGTGGAAGGCCGTCCTCCGGTGCCTGCACAAAGGTGTGTGGAATTGAAGTAGTGATGTTCGAGTTTTTATCGGTTTGCGTGTTGGTGATGAACTGACTGTGGGCCATCTTGAGGATTCCATCTTCTTGCGGAGGGAAGAAGTAGCCCAATTCAAGGTTGTCCATGATTGGGAAAGAGGAATAGTGCATCGTCTCGGCAGGAGTAAGCAGGATATGGGCCACAGCGTGGCCCTTAGCTGTCAACTGGCCGTGCATATCCAGCAAAGAAGGTGTCCACGCCCCGGCAGCGAGAATGACCAAGTCGGCTTCATGTTTGATGCCATCTGCAGTGAGAACCCATTTGCATTGGCCAGTCGACTCGTCGAATATCAATTTCCTTACATTTCCCTTCGTTTCTCCAGAGATATACTGGACGCCTTTCTCCATTGCGGCATTAGCCATCCGCTCTAGAGCCTGACCAGCCGCCGCCCAGCCAGCTGTCGGATTCCAGACGCTGGTATTCCACCCATCCAGCTTGCCAGTAACCACAGGGAAGCGAGAGCGAATCATCTCTGGCGTAAGTCGCTCAATACCCTTCACCCCGAGCTTCTTGCATGTTTCAATAGAGCCCTCGACGAAAGGCTTCGATAAGTTGGCGGCACTTAAAATCCACCCAGGAACGTGATAGAGTCCACTGAATAAAGGCCAAGATTGCCATGCAGCAATGGACTCAATTCCCAATCGCGCATACAATGGTTCGTTGTAATCGCTGCGAATGATCTTGCTGATATCCGTTGAGGCAGCTTCACATGAAGGCGGGGGATATCGGTCCAAGACACGAATGGAAGTGTAGCCTCGCTGTGCGAGATGATATGCCGTCGAGGTACCAAAACAGCCGGCACCGATGATAAGAATCCTCGTGTCTTTATCCATTGCGCTATTTGAGAGTTTGAGTTGCACCTTGATTCTGAACTCCCCAAGTCTATTGGGCCAGTGCCTTCGTTATTTATTGCGGCTTTTGCTGGCCCACATCTCGTTCTGAGCTTCCTTGTGTACACAAATCAGCAAGTTGTGGTGATTTTTGACTTCATTTTCAATCAGTAAAACATATAACCCCGTGAAAGTCCGCGGTGATCTCGTTCCGACCTTCTGTTGCCTCTTGTGATAGCGCTGATAAGTCGTCGGCAATCCTCCGAGGTCCTTAGGCGGGGTTCGTTCCGACCTTCCTCAGGAGGAAAGTATGTATAGCTTCCCCGCATTCAGCCTTGTGCCTCCGATAAGCCACAGGCCTTTAGCTCAATGACGGAGACTAAATTCCGGCTCATCTGAGAACTCAAGGATGTTGCTAAGTGTCATGGAAGCCGTTTAGCCGAAAATCTTTTGTATACGCAACCCGAGGAGAAATCAGGCACCACTAATGGGACCAACTGCAATTATCATCAACCAAAAAGACAAGAAGTATCCTATCAGGTATAGTTTTCACTCTCAATACTCATCAACGTGAACACTAATACGTGTATCTAAACGCTCGCTTCTCGTGATCTGTCAAATCCGAAAACGCAGCTTCCTCGGATGGCTCCGCACCCAATTGTGGACCCTCCTTCTGATCGCGGCGGTGATTCTCGCAGCGACAAAGCACTCCGTATGCAATGATAGAGGCTATTGCCACGACGAGACATGCGAGCAGACCCTCGTACCCTCTCGAATAAGACGGAGCATCATCCGCTCGGAAGACCTGTGGGCCAATAATGTTGCCGATGCAATAAGCCAGGAAGAAGATGGCATTCATGGTTAACTTCTTGGAGTGCCCACTAGTGTTGGCCATCGGAAGTGAAGTTGACAACACGTAGGGTGCCCAATAGGTGTAGAAGACGTAGTATGCAGCTAAAAGACCATGTTGATTCTCCCGTGGCAATTTCCACATGAGAATAGCACATATCATGGGTACAATGTCAGCAATGGCAATAATGGCACATCGGGAATTATGCACATTGGCAGCAATCAATCCGAGTATGATCTGCCAGACTGTCGCTAAAACGCCTGTCGGAATGCCCAGAACAGTAGTGACCAGCGGAGAATACCCCAGTCCTGTCACGATAATTGCGGAGAAGGTGACTAGGCCGCCATTTGGAATGTTCTGTGCCAACGAGAACAGTGCGATAAACCACGTCTTGGGATCTATAAGACACTCGCGCACTTGATACCACTTGATGGTCTTGTCTTCCATACCGGTATTGTTGTCCTTGACACGCTCGAGGCAGACAAATTTCTCGCGATCAGAGAAGTACCAGCACTGCACCGGAGAGTCGGGCAAGAACATGTACAGAACGACTGCCCAGATGAGGGAAAATCCTCCCAGTACGAGAAATAGGAGTCGCCAAGGTGCCAGAGCTGTATTTGTCTGACCAATGCCATAACTGACCACACCTGAGAACACAGAAGAAAGCTGATTAAACCAGAAGGCGACTCGAAGTGGCTGCTCGCTCGTCTTCCACCACATCACGGTCAAGATGCTAGAGATGGGAAACACCGAGGCTTCCAGCATGCCCATTAGGAACCGCACACTCGCCAAACCAGCAAAGTTTTGAGTTGCAGCTGTACAGAGCATCAATACTGCCCATCCTGCCACCATTCCCACATAGAGCTTGGCGACTGGAAGACGTTGAATGAGGAGTGCGGCAGGGTATTCGAACACCAGGTAGCCGAAATAGAAGATCGAGCCCACCCATGAGTACTGGTTCCCCGATAAATGGGTATCTTTTTTCATGCCGTATATAGCCGCATTAGAGATGATGACTTTATCAATTGCAGCCAGGACTACCGTCACCATGATGAGCGGAATGAGGATGAGATCGATCTTCCATAGCACACGTCGAGCTTCATGCTCGGAGATGGGCTCTGCTGCGATAGCTGGGTCTAAGTTGGCGAGGAATTGCGCAGCAACATCCTTGCCCCCGTGTCGGTTTTCCGAGTTCATAATATCTCCAGCTTGACACTTTTGGTGCTCTGGATTTAGCTGCACCTCTGGCGTAGAAGCGCCTTTATCGTCTGCCATATTGGGAAGGTTCGAGGTAGAAAGACAAACGCAAGTCTTCGAGACAGAAACAGAGAAGTCAGTATAGACTGAGATGGGTCTGTTGGTTAGAACAACTCAGTCTGCCTCCGAATATCTTATAGAAAATCTGGCCCCGACCGACAGGCCTATACGACTGTTTGATTATCGCTGATTTGGGTTTGGACCGAAGGAAGGTCAAAGCGAGATAAGGCGCCTTCTCCACATCTTCCCTCCTTCACTCGGGACAAATCAGTTGAACTTTCACTGGGTCAGTCAGATTGAGGCCTGCCCTGTTGGGAAGGCTGCCGGCTCTCGTTCCGACCTGCTAGATGATACACATAGAGTCACCATAAAAGGCAGCCTTGGTCCGCGCTTCTTGAAGCAGCATCGCCTCATCGCACCTCATCATGTCTCCTCACAAGCTAGATGGTCCAAGCATCAAGATTGCCATCGGTAAGTTCCTTGAAATTTTGAACTTTATGCAGTGTACATGTTGTTCTGGCATACAAAGGGGTTCACTCTCCGGTCTTTATCTACTTTGGTTCTTCTTTATTCCTATTCCCCGAGCTCAGTGTCCCGGTGAATCAAAAAGGATCACAAGAACCTTCCACTTTATTTTTCATATTTTTTTCCTACTTGTATTTGTGGCAACTAACTGGACTTGTAGATCGCGGTGGTACTTTCACCGACTGCCTAGGCATTGTAGATGGTCAGGACGAGGAAATCGTTATCAAGCTACTCTCACAAGACCCGGCCAACTATGCCGATGCTCCTATCGAGGGCATCCGCCGTATCCTTGAGCAGGCCACAGGCAAGACGTTTCCTCGTGACCAACAGCTTACAACCGGAGATTTCTCCAATGTCAGCATTCGCATGGGAACGACAGTCGCCACGAATGCACTTCTCGAGCGAAAGGGAGAGCGTCATGCCATCTTGATCACCAAAGGCTTCAAGGATGCCCTGGTGATTGGGACTCAATCACGTCCGAAGCTCTTTGCACTGAATATCCAAAGACCAGATGTGCTATATGAAGACGTCGTTGAAGTTGAAGAACGCGTCACTATTGAAGATTACCAGCAAAATCCTACGCCCAACAAGGAAGAACTCCAGAAGGCTTTGGAGTCGGATCCTTGTTTGAAACGCGGTGTCAGTGGCGAAGTGGTTCGTATCCTAGAGCCGCTTGATGAAACCCGCACAAGAACCAGTCTTGAAAAGATGTTTGCAGAAGGTTACCGTTCAATTGCAGTTTGCCTAGTCCATTCATATACTTTCCAAGAGCATGAACTTGCCATTGAACGCATTGCAAAGGAGATTGGATTCACACAGATATCATTGTCCAGTCAGCTGCTTCCTATGATCAAGATGACCTCGCGAGGTTCCTCAGCTACCGCAGATGCCTACCTGACACCTGTCATTCAGCGATATATTGAAGGGTTCCGATCTGGATTCAAAGATGGACTGCGCTCAGAAAACACGCGATGCGAGTTTATGCAGAGTGACGGTGGCTTGACTAATTTTGAAAAGTATGTCGACAAAACACAAATCAAATGTAAAATCTCTGAGCTAACATGAAAGTACAGATTCACCGGTCTTCGAGCGATCTTGTCGGGCCCTGCTGGTGGTGTTGTAGGATATGCAGGAACGTCCTACGATGAGACCGACCGAAAACCTGCCATTGGGTAAGCGGCATGATTCTCACTAGCCTCCCTTGCATTGCTGACCAGAATATCCAGTTTCGATATGGGTGGCACCAGTACGGATGTCTCTCGATATGACGGAAAACTGGAGCATACCTTTGAGAATACCATCTCTGGCGTCACAGTGATGGCGCCTCAATTAGATATCAACACAGTCGCCGCGGGAGGTGGCAGCATCCTCTTTTGGCGCCATGGTCTGTTTGTCGTTGGCCCCGAGTCCGCAGGTGCTCACCCTGGACCAGCTTGCTATCGCAAAGGCGGGCCACTGACGGTGACTGATGCCAATCTCTTCCTCGGACGTCTTCTCCCGGATTACTTCCCGAAGATCTTTGGGCCCAACGAGAACGAACCCCTCGATTTTGAGGTGACCCAACAGAAGTTCAGTAAGCTGGCCGATCAAATCAATGCAGAGACAGGCCAGAAAAAGACACCCGAAGAGATTGCGCTCGGCTTCATTCAAGTCGCCAACGAATCTATGGCAAAGCCCATTCGTGCCTTGACAGAGGCACGTGGATATGACACTTCTGCGCATAATCTTGCATGCTTTGGAGGTGCAGGTGGACAACATGCATGTGCCATCGCTTCGTCTTTATCTATTGGAACAGTCATTATACATAGATATTCGTCTATCTTGTCGGCGTACGGAATGGCTCTCGCGGATGTGGTTCACGAGGCTCAAGAACCAGCTTCCGGTGTCCTGGACTCAACAGCAATGCAAGCCATTTCCCAGCGTATATCTGTGCTGAGATCTAAAGTGACCGCTGCATTGAGCTCCGACGGAATCGACGAGGCTCAGGTTCAGCACGAAGTCTACCTGAACCTACGCTACCAAGGCACTGATAACACCCTTATGGTCCTGGAGCCCGAACATGGAGATTTTCTTGCAGAGTTTGTGAAGGAGCATCAACGTGAATTTTCCTTTACCTTCCCCGGGCGCAATATATTGGTAGAGGATATTCGCGTCCGAGGGGTTGGAAAAGCCACCTCATTTACTCGAGAGGCTCCCCAAAAGGAACTCAGAGCAACAGCAGACATCCCTGTTGGCTCTGAGAAGCAAGATGATTCGTCATCTGTCTACTTTGCTGGTGCAGGCCAAATTAGCACACCGGTATTCTTCCTGAACAATCTGCAACCAGGAAGCTTTATTCAAGGTCCAGCGATGATCATCGACAACACTCAGACCATTGTGGTTGAACCAAATGCGACCGCCAAGATCTTGTCTCGACATGTCATTCTGGACGTGAAGTCTTCAAAAAAGCAGATTGACGATGCTACAGTCGTGGATCCGATCAAGCTGTCCATTTTCGGTCACCGTTTCATGTCTGTGGCTGATCAAATGAGCCGGATGTTCCAGAAGACATCCGTGTCCACGAATATCAAAGAACGATTGGATTTTTCGTGTGCAGTCTTTTCACCAGATGGCAAGCTGGTTGCAAATGCTCCAAATGTGCCAGTGCACTTGGGAAGTGAGTATTTCAGACATCACTAAACGTCAGCGTCTGATACTAATCTTGAATTAGGTATGGAGTATGCTGTCCGGTATCAGCACGAGCAATATGGCAGTGACTTGAAGCCTGGGGATCATATTCTGACAAACCATCCTCTTGCCGGAGGCACTCATCTCCCCGATATTACCATAATAACGCCGGTCTGGGACAGCGAAGGCAAAAACATCATTTTTTACGTTGCATCTCGGGGTCATCATGGTGAACACACGAGCGAATTTTCTCTTGTCATAAAACAATTGCTAATAGAAGATAGCTGAGATTGGTGGAATCGCCCCCGGATCTATGGCTTCAAATAGCAAATTATTGTACGAGGAAGGCGCCATGACAATGGGCTTCAAGGTTGTCTCGGAAGGCCGCTTTGACGAAACGGTGGTTCGCAAATTCCTCTATGACGAGCCAGCTTCCTATCCTGGCTGCAGCGGAACACGCACATACAATGACAATGTCTCCGACTTAAAAGCAGCCATCGCGGCGAATCACAAGGGTGGGCAGCTCCTTGAGGGACTCGTGGCTGAAAACAGCTTGAAAGTTGTACACTTTTATATGGATGCGATCAAGCGTAACGCCGAGGTTGCTGTCCGCAAGCTGTTGAAGTCTATTGGTCGCAAAAATCCTGGAAGATCCTTGAGATTCTCCGATTTTATGGATGATGGTACTGAGATCAGACTCGAGATCCGCATTGATGCCGAAACTGGGTCGGCCGATTTCGACTTCACCGGAACAGGTCGTGAAACTTTCAACTGTCTCAACGCACCCAAGGCCATTGCTCATTCCGCTATCATTTACAGCTTACGCGCTTTAATCGATGTGGATATTCCCCTTAATCAAGGCTGCCTCGCCCCAGTCAACGTGATCATTCCACCAGGAACACTTCTCAACCCATCTGAGCATGCGGCTGTCTGTGCAGGAAATCCGATCACGTCACAGCGAATAACAGATGTTGTACTCGGGGCTTTTGGAGCTTGTGCTGCCTCTCAGGGCTGCTGCAACATCATTTCTTTCGGCATGGGTGGAGTTGACCCCAAGACTGGTGTTGAGGTGCCTGGATTCGGGGTGGGCGAGACTATCTGTGGCGGCTCAGGCGCTGGCGTGTCCTGGCATGGCACTTCAGGAGTTCACGTTCATATGACCAATACACGCATCACTGATGCAGAGGTCTATGAGTTGAGATATCCTGTGATTCTGCGTCAATTCTCCATCCGTCGTGGGTCTGGCGGGGTGGGACGCTTCCATGGCGGTGACGGGGTCATTCGCGAGCTCGAATTCTGTATGCCACTGTCCGTATCGATGCTCAGCGAGCGACGAGTCTACCGACCTTATGGGTTGGAAGGAGGTGGCTCTGGCCAGGCGGGTCTGAATCTGTATCTCAAGAAGGAGCTGGATGGTACGGAGAGAATGATCAACATTGGTGGTAAAATGGAGCTCGAGGTACAACCGGGAGAACGGATTCTCATCCATACGTAAGTTTCTCACTTTTTCGCATCTCTGGGTTATTTGGATGGAAAGGCTAATTCGATGTTCAGGCCTGGAGGTGGTGGCTGGGGCACCCCGTCGGAGGAGACTGAGTCAATCTCCACTCGATGCCTTGGAAATATCTCATCTTTCCAGGCAAGAGGTAGTGTTTATGCTTTCAGCCAAACGGCAGGAGCAGCATCCTGATCAAACATTAGGTGAAATCTGGATTTCAATTGAGCTTTTATCATGTCTGTGGACAGCACTTGATCAAGTATATCCGGTAATTGCTCTTCTGTGGGATGCAAGCTTCAGGATATGAGCTTCCTGTAATTCACGAATACCCTTGCTAGACCGTGTGCTGCAGTTTTATTGGCCAAAAGTAGTCCGCAACTCTATATAGAGCCATCGAGATTCGATGCCTACTGCAGGTGCTTCGGATAATTGTTGCCTGTGCCATAATTGCCGAGAAATTAGTACTTCACAAGCCATAGTATCTCGTCTCTGGGCGTTTACGTAGCCGAGATGGTGCCATTTGTACTACGCTTCAACACTAGGTTGAATTAAGTATTCTTCATCTGAATCTTGAGAGGCACTTTACCTGTTTCTGTTTAGAGTACCAGCATTGGCGGTCGCGGAGCCCCGCGATTGATGGAAATTTCCCCGCAAGACCAGAACGAGGACAAACTCCGGCGGGATGAGCTCCAGAGTATACTCGTTTTACACAGTCAATCTTTGCAATTGCTCCATAGAATAGCAATTATAAAAGCAGGTACCGTAGCTACATAACATGATGTAGATTGATTTCTTCTTGCTCAATTACAGGCACATTCAATCAGCTATGAAGTTCATAGTTCCTCCTCTCCTCACCCTTGCTGGGGCAGTCACTGCGGCTACTATTGGGGCCTCAGCTTCCAAGTCGCCTGCCCCACTCACAGGCATTACTATCTTCTCTCCTCCTTCAGATTACAACATCCCCCGAACGCTCTATGCCCGTAATGAGCAGCTTCCCAATGGCGATCTCCTCGCAACTTGGGAGAACTACTCTCCCGAGCCGCCGCTTGTGTACTTCCCTGTCTACCGCTCCAAGGATTTGGGCAAGACATGGTCGGAGATCTCCAAAGTCCAAGATACAGCGAATGGCCTTGGATTGCGCTATCAACCATTCTTGTATTATCTCCCCGAGCAAATTGGCTCGTTCAAGGCTGGAACCCTGCTGCTAGCGGGCAACAGTATCCCCACGGATCTGTCGACTACCCAGCTCGATCTGTATGCGTCCAAGGACAATGGTGTCACTTGGGAGTTTTTGAGCCACATCGCTGCTGGCGGAGAGGCCGTTCCTGACAATGGCCTTACTCCTGTTTGGGAGCCTTACTTACTTGCCCAGTAGGTTGACCAGGCACTGTTTTAATCGACATCTAGCTAATGATCAAACAGCAATGGCCGACTGATCTGCTACTACTCGGACCAACGGGCCAACACCACCCACGGACAGAAGCTGGTTCACCAGGTTTCGACTGACCTGAAGAATTGGGGACCTGTTGTTGACGATGTGTAAGGCATTTACCACTTCATCTTTACTACATACCATACTAACGAATTTCCAGCGCTTACCCGACTTACACTGACCGACCGGGAATGCCCATTGTTACCAAGGTGAGCCGAGCCAATGACCTCGAATCTATGCATTTATACAGAGCTGATATTTACAACTTCCAGCTGCCCAACGGTCAATACATCTACATCTACGAGTATGGATCGTTCTTCAACACATCCAGCTACTCCTTCCCGCTCTACTACCGCTTGTCCTCCAACCCCGAAGACTTCGCCTCCGTCGAACACCACAAGCTGGTCGTTTCCAGCGGAACCAAGCCCACCTCCTCCCCATATGTTGTCTGGACTCCCTACGGTGGCAAGAACGGTACCATCATTGCCAGTTCGGGAACTGAGAGCACCCTGTTCATCAACAAGGCTCTGGGCCAGGGTGAATGGACTGAAATTGCGTCCCCGGAGGCGCACAGCTACACGCGTTCATTGCGGGTGCTTTCCGAGAAGGGCGGGAGATATCTCCTCGTCAATGGCGGTGGTGTGCTGTCAGGAACCACTAACAAGGTGACGGCGACTGTCATGGACCTCAAGGACTACTTGTAGACAAGTCCGTACTATATACTGTGCGCTCGTCAGAAACATGTCATACCTAGACTTTATCGTTCTTCGGGCATGTCTGATTCTAGATTTCAAACAATACAGATTTCCTTTCTCGATCTACCCCAATAGGCGCATCTTTCCTAAACTCAACCAGTGGCTGGAACGGCCGGTTTCGAGGAACGAAATAAAGTTAAGACTTTCCTCTCCGCCAACGAGCCATGGGTGGCAAGTCACATGCCATCACCGCAATAACTCAATGTCAACTCTTTTTTTTTCTCGCCTTCTCATCTCAATCTATCCACCTCCTCAAGGCGACTGGCAAAGCGTCCCAATCTGTCCAAGAATATGGGCGCAAAATGGTCGTCTGCGAAGCCCCGGTCCAAGGCATCGTCGGGGCATACAAGGGCAACAGCTTCGCCGTACAAGCCTCGATCGCCAGCCTACTAGGCTGCGCTCTGTACAGTGCCCTCGAATTGATCATTTTGGTCTTCTCCACATTCAAGAAATACCATGGTCTCTATTTCTGGAGTCTACTGGCGTCAGCCTCGCTAGGGGTTATTCCCGACTCGCTCGGGCTGCTTTTGAAGTACTTTGAGCTCGCACCCATTTGGATCCCTGTCACGCTATCGACGGCAGGATGGGCCATTATGGTGACTGGGCAGTCCCTGGTGCTATATTCACGACTTCATCTCGTCCTCTTCGACAGAAGGATTCTCCGCTTCGTGTTGGGCATGATTATCTTCGACGCGATTGTTCTGCAAATCCCCCAGATTATTGCCTCGTACGGCGCGGTTTACGTTTGCCATCTACATTTCCAGAGCTTCTTCAACAAGTGGGAAAAAGTACAGCTGACGGTGTTCTTTGTGCAAGAGGTTATCATTTCGTCATTCTTCATTGTGCAGACTACCAGGTTGATGCGTCTGTATCCAGTACAGAGCACTCGGAGGGCGAACATTCTGTACCAACTGCTGGCGATCAACTTGATCATTATCATGATGGATATCTCACTGTTGACATTGGAGTTCTCGGAATTTTTCATTACGCAGACGGTGCTCAAGTGTTTTTTCTATACGGTCAAGCTTAAGCTGGAGATTGCGGTGTTGTCGCGCTTGGCATCGTTTGTGCAGTCTCATTATCAGCTGGAATGTTCGGGGTTGAGCTAGCATTCCTGTGGCTACTATGTATGTATTTTGTACTGAATCTTACGTACAGTCGAAGGAATGCAAGAGAAAGCTTAACTTGATACACAGTTGATTCAAGTCTAATCATGTAAAAGTAGAGGATATATTACAACCCGAAATTTGGTAAATCTACAAGAATGGAAAAATGAAAAAAAAAGACCAGAAGCCACCGGTGACTCACAGGGAATCCCCATCAGGTTTAGCCAAGAAGGGTCTCAAAGTCGGCGATGCGGGTAGCAGTGCTCTCGGCCTTCTTTTTAGCCGTCTCGCGGAATGCCGCCAGCATGAGCTTGCGTTTCCGCTCTTGGACATCAAGCACTCGCTCTTCAATACTGTTCTCCATGACAAGGCGCCACACCGTAGTCTCGCGTTTCTGGCCAAGTCGGTAGACACGGTCAACGGCCTGGTCTTCAATGGCAGGTGCCCACCAGCTATCAGCCAGAATGACCTGATTAGCTGCCACGAGGTTGAGACCGACGCTGCAAACGCTAAGACTGGCCAGCAGAACGGTACAATCAGGCTCGTTGGTGAAAGCATTGATGGAATTATCGCGGTTCACAGACTGCATCTTGCCGTCGATGCGCACGAACTTGATGCCACGCTGCTCTAAATGAGGCTCGATGAGATCAAGGAATGAGGTCCATTGACTGAACAATACGGTCTTGGTGCCAGGTGATTGACCCTGTGCCGTGAGAACCTTCATGAGCGCCTCGATCTTGCTGCTCGGGTTGTTTGGATCGGCAGTAGCTGTCTCGGCGTCCTCGCCCATCTCAACGGCGGGAGACACGAGAGAGGAGTTATCCTTGATTTCCGCACGGCAGAGTGGGCACTTGTGTTGCCGCTCAATGACTTGCTCAATACAGCCGCGGCAGAAGGCATGAGCACATGCTGTGATTACAGGTAGTTCAAGGTTATCAAGACAGATGGCACAG
Organism: Penicillium ochrochloron; assembly: GCA_022985105.1. Taxonomy (NCBI): domain Eukaryota; kingdom Fungi; phylum Ascomycota; class Eurotiomycetes; order Eurotiales; family Aspergillaceae; genus Penicillium; species Penicillium ochrochloron. Next base: position 150,875 of record JAAVMA010000003.1, read on the forward strand.
ACCTCCTGGCTCTCGATCTGAATCTGCAGCATATCCTGCAGAGCTTTCATGTTCTCGGGTGTCAGAGGCACAACTTTGTGTTTCTCGAGTTCTCCCATGAGCTTATCGATTCGGTTCTTGCAAAGAGCCCAGTGATTGCAAACCTGGCGCAGGCGTAGAATGACCTCCAGCAGAGTGGAGTAGCTGCCTTCTTTGTCCTTGAGCTGGATAAGAGCACCTTTCGCCTCATTTCTAGGAAAATGTTAGCAATTTGCACAAGACAAGTAAAGTAGCCCACAAAGGAAGACATACTGGAATGCACTGTACTTCTCCAACTCATGGGGATGAAATTTGACACGAAGGACTCGTGAGGTCATCTCGGGTAGTCGCAAGTTGATAAAGCTCATATCCTTTCTTCGTCGGAGGCAAATAGTTCCCATAAGGGCCTCAAGAAGCAGACGAGCTTCTGGGTCGCCATTTGTAAGCGGGCGAATCAGAACGCTGTTGAACACGCTCATGTCCTCCAGACCACCGGACATCTGGAGGAAGCGGACCTGGGAATAGAGGTCCTTGAGGGTGTTGATAATGGGCGTTCCGGTCAAAGTCCAGCGAGAATCAGCTCGCAAGGCACAGGCCGCAAGAGAGCCCTTAGAGCGAGGGTTACGAATGGTATGACCCTCGTCCAAAACCACACGGCGCCAGTGAACAGAGAAAATTCCCTTCGCAGGCGGCCTTATCGAATTTGGCTCAAACTCCATAGCAAGAGCCCCGTAGCTCGAGATCACCACATCATATTGGGCTAGGTTGGCCATTTCTTTTTTGCCAGAACCATGATAGATCAAGACTCGCGGCGCAGTTTCGCTGTGGGTGTGATCCTGAATTTGATTCCTCCAGTTGCTCATAACACCAACCGGGGCAAGAATGAGGGTCGTCTTGCTAGAAGCCGGAGTCCGAGGGGTGGGATTGGCCATGATCAAAGATATGATTTGGATTGTCTTGCCAAGACCCATGTCATCTGCAAGAATGCCACCACTTGCAAGCGGTGGCTCGGTATCCATGGAGTAATTGGTTGCGATGTTGGTGAATTTGGCCCCATCGCGCTTCCATAGTTGAACGATAGCATCGGAGCCCGGGGGTGGGAGTGAAGGAGACTCTCGATTGATCATCCACGCCAGACCTTGTCGCTGGTATGGTAGAAGCTCCGTAGATAGACCCCCCGGTGAGGGGGCCATAGGCATCTTTTCCAAATCGGCTTCCTTCTGCCCAAAGCTTTCAACAACTTTACCAATTTCTCGGGGATTGAAATAGCTACTTTGTTGAAGAAGCTCCTCCAAGCTCTCGTTTTCGCCCAGCCCAGTCGCTGAGAACAGGTTTGCATACGTCGAATCCTCATTCTGCTGCCATTGCTGGGTAGCCTTTCCGAGAGCCATAGCACGGGCGTTCTTCGCGGCTGCCTTGCGTTCTTGCTCGCGCTCTTTCTCCTGCCGCCGTTGCTGACGCTCGGCTTCATTGTACTCTTTCACTGGCAGCTTATCCTTTTGCATTCGCTTCTTCAAGTTGTCTTTCAAAGCGGGATCACTCGTGCCAAAAAGTCTCAGCTGTACTGGGCAGTCGAATGGTCCAATTACGCCCGTTAAAACACCCTCCACGGACAAATCGTGGGAGTCCTAAACATCGACTCATTAGAACACATGATAATCTCTATAAATTCGAACGACATACCATGTAGGGTGCCAACTTCGAAGCCAGGTTTCGCGGAATATGCCCAACTTGGGCACCCATAACGTTATCGACACGGATCGCATTGCGATCGTATTGATTTGTGGGCTCTCTTCTCAGAACAACATGCTCGCCAGGATTGGCATTCCCTCTATAGTAGCGGACTCCCACGATCTTCCCCTCAATTTTTCCTATCATAGTGTGTCAGTGACTATCGTCGATAACAAGCAATTGAGATGAGGAGGATACCATAAAGCATCGCACTGGAAACTGACGATTCATCGACACCTTGACTTCCTTGGACAAGGTCTTCGGCGTGAGCATCGTCCTCGTCCGCACCGGCGACCTGAGACAGCGGGAAGTTATTGGCCCTCTCAACAGGGACATAATGGACGGTTTGACCAAATCTCTGGCCAATGGTGATGGCTGGCACAGCAGTGGTGGCTGGCTCGGGACTGGTGGATGGCTCATGACTGTAGGCTGGCTTAGGACGGATGGCTGGCTCGGGAGTTTTGGCTCGCGGAGGGATGGCCGTCGGATCTCCTGCAAGGAATCGACGCATCTTAGACGCGCGGGATTCTCCCATGTGGCTATTTGCATCCGATTTGACCGGACCGGCCTTTCGCTTTCCAGAAGGCAGCGGCAACATTTTCCCCCGTAATCGAGATATTAGGAGTAAGACGCGCACAGAAGGTAGCCAGGGGGGATGAAACAGGTTGTGTACCAATCCCAGATTAAAATGAGTGTCCAGTGTAACGGGACTTGCCGTCAACGTTCATGAGCACCTGACATGAAGACCAACGCGAACCGTCGCGACTGATCTAAACGACCAGGGGACCCGATGACGGCACACGCTAATCCCGATATGGAAAGAATGCCAAGCATGACGAGCGCGTTTGACACGCTGTCACGTGACATTGAACACAACGCCCTGTGAGTAGAGTAAAGAGTTTCAATTTATTTGTCGAAATAGACATACTCCTTTTAGAGAATTAAGGAGGTCATTAGAAATGACGATTTGATCGAGATGCATTATATGGCTTTATTACTATCTATCAGAAACTTTCATTTCCAACCACGATAACGTCCCAAATAGGGGGTCAACATTTATATGTCTCCTTCCATCCAATACACAGCATCTGTTGGGGAGATACTCAGAAGAGAAGAAGCCCCCGAGGATGCCTAAAGATATATTATCGAGGTCAATTATACATTTTAACGCTCAAATTCCTATCAGATCTCTACGTCACCCGATCCAGACTAACACTTTGAGATGCCCAATCACATATCACGTGATACACACAGTAAACCAGATTTCCTTGGAAGCTGACCTTCGTATTTCCTTAACACCGCCCCCAATTCAAATTACTGCTGAGCTTACGCACAATTCCGTCAGAGAATTACTTGTTTAATCTGTCTATACCACTATTGACGAGGGGTACATACTGGAGATCCCCACTATCGACTTTCAACCCCATTCCTTAGCGCAGCCCGAGACAGACAAGCTCCCGAGTTAGTGGCGGCTCGACCCATCCATATGGCCGATCCCCGCCAAGGTTCTTACAAGATCCTTGTGCAGAGCTACGGAGATGAACTAGATTCTCTGATAGAACAGGGTGTCTATAAGCCCATTTTTATTTACCATCTTGTGATCATCAACCTATTGCCTCTCATTGGCTTGGTCATACCGCGCCGTGGAGCTACTCGATATGTCCGCCCTGCAGTCTTCGCTCTCAGCGTGAGCATTGCAATTGAGATGCTCAGTCGCCGCCGTGCGCTGATAGGTGGGAATGGGTATATGATTGGCCTGATGACGGCGTGGTGGTTACTGTGGAGTGCGACACTTTTCGTGTTCTCGGACATTGAGAATGACTTTCGACGCATTGAACGAGGTGACACGGCTGGTGAATCAATAATGGATTCTCAGGCGCGTCGAAGTGCTTCGCAGAGCTGTTCGGTCGACGGCAAAGGCAGTCTAGCCAATTCCGACACCACAGTCTCCTCGGATTCAAACGAACCAGCCATTTCTGACAGTGCGCTAGAGACATTCCACTGGCAGTCCTATCCTCGAAAGTTGACGCACCGTCTTGAATGGTGTGCAGGTCTTCTGTTGAATCTCAGGGGGCCCGAATGGAATTGGCGTGTTTCTCACTTAGGTCCTCTGCCTCGATCTGTGCACACTCAATTGCATACAGGGTTTGTCGCCTGCAAGGTTCGCGCGCATGATGATGCTACATACACGACGGCAAAGACTCGTCTCCGAGCTGCCCTGTGGACGTTCCTACAGGGATACCTTTTGCTAGACTGTCTCAAAGTTCTCATGATGCGGGATGCATACTTTCGCGGATTCGTAGAAAATGAGATGCCACCTGCATTCCCATTCTCTTACTTTGCATCTTTTCCGATACTCATCCGCTTATATCACTGCTTTATCAGCTCTATGGGTGTCTATGTTGCCCTCCAATATGTCACCTCGCTCAATCCTATATTCTTTCTGGGGCTGTCTATGGCCTTCCCCAATGCCGCTAGGAAGCTGACAGGCGCTCCACTTGATGCATCTTGGCTCTATGCTGACAGCTTTGGGCCCTTCATTTCTTCTGTCCTCGATCACGGGCTAGCCGGATGCTGGAGCCGATGGTGGCACCAGCTCTTTCGCCATGGCTTCACCGCGACTGCGCGTTGGATTCTGTCACTGTTCCCAACGAAGTGGTCAGCTGATCCTCGAGTCAAACGAATCACTTACGTTTTGATCGCTTTTACCGTGAGCGGGCTGTTGCATGCCTCCGGCAGTCACACACAGTTTCCAAAGACTCGCCCTCTATCGGGGCCATTCTTGTTCTTTTCCCTCCAAGGCCTTGCGATTCTTGTCGAGAGCATCTTTAAAACCGTCATTTTCCCCAGATTACCCCTTGCAGATACCCCGCGGTGGGTACGCCGGTCTGCGAATGCAGTATTTGTTTTCTGCTGGCTGCTCTATTCAGGGGCCTTCATTGCGGATGACTTTGCCCGAGGCGGATTGTGGCTGATGGAGCCAGTGCCTATTAGTCCACTTCGTGGACTGGGGCTCGCATATGATAACGGGTGGTGGTGCTGGGACAAGCCGTGGTTCCGCTATTGGAGCGATAGGACGTACTGGGGAAGTGGGATACGGGTCATTTAAGCATGATGAACTGTAAGCTTTATACATGTACAGTATCTTGAATTTCGGGTAGACTTCAGATAGACATTTCGGACGATATATTCATTCCTAACAACAAGTCTATATGTTGAGTTTTTTTATGTGTTGGAGGTTTAACCCTCCATCGCCACATCCTCATCGTCCTCTTCATCATCATCCTCGTCATCGGTGTCGGGATCGATGTTCAAAGCGGGGAGCTCGTCATCGCTATCATCAACAGGCAACGCCTCCGCGGTGACTGACGATGTTGCTTGAGTTGCTGGTGCCTGGGAAGTAGCCGGGACTTGTTTGGGGACCATCGAGGCTTCAACTTTGGTAGGTCGATAGGCGGGGACAGAGGCAGGTGTTTGAACCTTCTCTTCGAAACGAGCTTTCTTAACCTGCACAGGCTGCTTTTCCGATGTTGGGGAGGAGTGCAATTCAGCGCTTGTCTCCTCAAAGTAAGTTCGCTTGTGCAGGGGTACCGCCGAAGCTGCGGAGGGCTCGGTCTTCTGAGTCTCAACAGAAGTAGCAGCCGGTTGTGTCAAGAAGCTTGCAGATTGGGAGGGAGCATTAAATGGCTCGTCAGCCATTTCATCAGCCTCTTCATCTTCTTCCATCTCGGCATAGGCATCAAGCTCCGGAGCGGTCATCAGGACGGGCATCCTGGGACGAACCAAAGCCTCGACCTCCATTTCATCAGAGTACCCCCGGACCAAGAACGGGATGAGACTGGAGCCAGCGCCACGACCCTTGGCAGCCGGAATTGGGTTAAGGACACTAGCAAGCATGGCATCCTTGTTCGCAGTGAGGATGATGGTGCGGTCAATTTCCGCGCGAACGGAAGGCGCCAAAAGCCCAGGGGAAATATACGTCAGAGCACCTTGCAGAAGCCCAGATGCGGCTTGTTGAAGTTCGGGGAATTGTGGGCCAGCTTTCAATTGCTGCTTCTTCCGAAGCTCGGGATCCAAAAACGAGTCTGCATTCGCCGTGCCTTGACCACCCTTTGACTTCGACTTGGCATCGGCCTGCGACTTGCCGGCCGCACCAGAGTCTTCAAACTGAGGAAGCAGGTCATGGCAGCAGACCCGGAGGACATTTGCAACGGAGCCTACGCTCTGCTTCGTCATGGTAGGTCCGGTCAATTTCAAGACGGAGGAAAGCAAGTCATAAGACGCCGAGCGAACATCTCTGCGGAACTTCTCGTTCTTAAAGACCCAGGTCACTTGCTCCAGGATGTTCTGCGAAATTGGAGCTGTGCTAGTTTCTAGCACACCAACAACATGCGCAAGCAAGTCCATAGAAGCAACGTGAATGCGAGGCAGCTCGGCCCACAACAGCTCCCGCTCGTCCCGGCTAATTTGAGGATTGAATTGAACGCCATTTTGCGAAGCTTCTCCATTCGGCGGGATAGTCACGGAGGTAAGCCGAGAAGTCAAGTCGAGAATTGGGCCGAGAGGGATGGCGACGGTGGCCGCCGAAGGCATGGAGATAATTTCAGACAGAATTCGCAAAAGTGTAACCAGCCTGTCGGTACCGGCATGAATCCCTGTCCAGCCCGGGAATCCTAGAGCATCAGCGCTCGGATCCGCCAGTTCGTTACTGTAGTCCTGCTTGATGTGAACCAAAGTAGGATCCACGGACTCCCATTGCTCTGTGATAGCCCGGAACACATGGTCGGCGGCTCGGTGGGCAGACAAAATGGTCGACTTGCACTCATCGTTCCAACCCAGGCCTGACTTGTCCTTGGGCGCGCATCTGTAAAGAGAAGCGAACAGCTGCTCTGCGATATCCAGCACTTTCTTGGGATAGTATACCTGCGAAGAGGAGCTGAGGATATCCCCCAGCAAAGACCAAAGCTGGGTTCCAAAGGGACGGAAGATTGTGGGGTGACGAGGGATTAATTCGAGGATGGCATGAAGGACAATTTCCATAAATGGTGTGTTGGGCTTCGGCTTCCGGTTCGATCCAGAGGGAAGCTTGACCAACGTCGAGACCAGGTTCAGCGCCGCAGTCACGAATCCTGGGAGATGAGGTGTAGTAATTTCGCGAACCAATGTCGGGTACTGGTATGTGAGGTGGAAAATGCGAGTCAAGGTGATCATACACATCTTCCGGGTGGATACCGGGTCGGGTTTCTAGACAATCCAGAGAAATCAGTCAATTGAGCCGACAGGAGATTATCGACAGCTGCAGTATGCACGGGGAGGAGATTCATACCGCCAGAATGCCAATCAGACCGCGAACGATCGGCTCGTAGCCCCGCAAAATCTCCCATTGTCCTGCTTCGACGGTGGCCTTGACTAGAACCACGGCAGTCCAACGGCCCTCAACAGTGCGATCTTGCAGCAAACTGGCCAGGCGAGTCTTTAGTTTGTGAATTTGAACGGCATGATCAGAGTCCCCCTTGCCCGGTTTTTGGGCTTGTGGCGCCGAGAGGAGCTCGGCGCAATCACTCAGCGAGGCCGCGAGGAATGCAGCAATCGAGGGTAGTTGGTCAACCGGGGTAGTTGTCAAGCGATGCGTGACAGCGCGCAAAGTGGTGGCGGCCATAGCGATCAGCACGCAGGAAACAGTCAAAGGGGCCTCGGCGACCTCAATTGACACGGGCTCCAAGTGTGAAGAAGATCGTTGTAGAAGAAGGAAAGGTCTTAAAACTAAGTTATCCCGGTAATTTTTTTTTTTGGTGATGGGGAACAAGCTCGGGCCACATGCAGCCTCGGTAAATTACGGGAATTACGGTCACGGCAATACGTAACCCTCTCCCCACCCCTGGGCGATCATCTCGGGGCCTGGCAAGTTGCGCTGGTCTACGCATGCCGGACTGTCCTCCTTCATCTCTCTCCGCGCTTCCTTTGCAACCCTCCGGAAACCATGGCGGTAGGTCTCTATTCCTTTTTGTCTCGGTGTCAGCATCATTGACAGCTGATGCGCCTGCTAAACGAGGACTATAAACAACTAACACGTGGAGTCTAGGGAGGCAACGCTGAGAAGGGACAGCGATACATCGCGTCTTTGGACCAGGCGCGGGCCCAAGGCAAATGGGACGAAGTACCTGAATTGATCCGGAAGGTGACGAAACACGCACCGCATCGCACTTGTAAGCGCGCGCCACTACCGTGCCGTGTTCCAAGATGACGCTAATGGATATCCTTGCAAATAAAGGTGTCATTCAGACTGCGACAGCCGAATCTCGAGTCGTAGCCTACCTCCAGCAGAAGACATCCTCCGAGTCTGCATCGACACCTAACCTCCCCGAGCTGATTCCGGCGCTGTTGACTACCATCGAGAATAATGACGGGACCACGGAAGAGATCGTCCAGGCACAGGTCTGTCTAGGATGGATCCATTGGGCCTTGAGTGAGCCAGCGCTGGCTGCAGGACGCCTACCCAAGGACTTCGCAACGACGGTAGATGAATTGGCCGCTGGAGGTCAGATTCCGTCCGCCTGGACGGAGGTCTGCCTGGTTAAAGGATGCTACATCAAGGGTATATTTCACACAGCGCGGATGCTGCGGGGACAAGTTCGCTAATAATACTACAGGTGCCGCGCAAGCTACAGTTTCTGGAATCGACGAGACGTTGGAGACTTTTGCCTCCTTGATGCCCTGGCTAAGCGGTGGGAAATTGGGCTCGCCCAATGCTCAATTCCTAAGCTGGACTGAGACTTTGTTGTGTAAAGGTGCTATAATGGCTAGCGAGGAGGCGCGCAACAGCTCCCCATACTCCGACCCCAGACATGTGGAGATTGCGCTCCGGCTGTTTCGGCTTTGGGCAGCTCTCCCCGCGGTGAAGCAAGGGTTGACTGCTGCCCAGCCTTCCCACCTAGACGCATCCACCTCGCTCTCCCGAACCTCCATATGGAAGGCATATTATGGATTGCTCACGACTGTGCTTCAGAATGGACTTGCTTATATGGCTCCAAACGATGGTCCAGACAGGCCTCAATTAGCCAGTGAGTTGCGTCGCATAGAGGCGATTTGTGAGAACAATCTTCTTCGGGATGTTAAATTCCCGACTGCCAGTTCCAGCAACTCTGAAGTCGAAGAATGGGTGGAACAGGTCATCAGCAACTGGGAGGTCCTCTGTGGACCCCACTGGCAGGACCAAGATCTGGGCGAAGGGGGACAGAACACCGTGGGGCGCAATGTTTTGGATGTAAGTGTAACCCAGGTAATGCATCTGCGTAGCTACGCTGACAAACCCCGAAATCTCAGATCCTGTATCGTGCAGCAACCAAAACGTATCATTCCCATTTGATTTTACGGCGTCTGTTCCATGTTCATTCCGCTTTGGCGGACTTTGACCTTGCCCTTCAGGCACTCGACTCCTATATCGAAATTATCACCGGCGCCAAGGAAAGAGCTGAGAAGGGCGCTGAGTATGGTGAACTGGAAAAGGACGAGATTTTCATGCAAACTCTTTCCGAAGGTGTCACTTTGTTGAGTTGCCTCGGTTCCTTCGACGAGGCAGAGAAGGCTAAGGATTTGACCAAATTGATCAAGACCCAGCTCGATAAGCAGGGGGCAACCGTGCCAGATGGTAAGGCCAATGGCAAACTGCTGCTTACGCAAGCCCCGGGTTCTTCCAACTCATCTGAGATTCCTCCAGCGGTTCTGGCCACTGCTTACAGGGCAGTTGGAGTCGGACTTGCCAACTGGGCAAGCTTTACCCCCCAAAATGAAGCAAGGGATGAGATTCGCGGAGAAGCCGTGGACTACCTGTTGAAGAGTGTATCACCTTCGCTGGGCAAGCAAATGAGCTATTCATCTTTGTACACATTGTCGCTTGTTCTTGCGGAAAACCGGGACCTTGATACTGCGATTGACTACGTCAAATCCGCACTGACGTCTCATGGTTGCTCTGATACATCTGAAGATCTTTCAAGAGAACGGGATCTTGTCCCAATGTGGCACTTGCTCGCTCTGCTGCTCAGCGCGAAGAATGAGTTTGATATCGCTGAACGTTCCTGCGAAGCCGCATTCGAACAATTCCCCCCAGAGGTGTTTGGCAAGAGCCACCTTGACAAGCGATCCGAGAGACGTTCATCAAGGCATTCGTCGCACTCCAAGGAACGGGAATCTGGATTCAAGCGATCTCTCCTGAGCCGATTGCAGGGCCGGGAGAAGGAGCGTATACTCCAAACTCGCATCACACAACTTGCATTTGTGGAAGTGATGGAAGGACCTGAGGCTGCTGTCAACCAAAGTGGGCAATTGTTGAGCCTCTTTGCCACACTATTCAGTGAACTCAATCTCGACAGCGAAGGCACTAAGCCCAAGACCGAGCATTTGGTACCGCCTAAGAGCTCCGCCGGGACAGCTCGGAGCTTCCGCGGCTCCATATTCAGCCGCAATCGATCCTCTCACCTACCAGATCGTCGGGCTGACCCCTCTATGAGCGCTGTCCCAGCAGTGCCGCCCCTCCCGAACGGCGGCATTACTGGAGCCGATGCACCAGCCATTCAGATTACGGACGAGGACCGGCCAGGCCATCAAAGTCCATCCTCACTGGGAAGGTCGGATTCGAAGAGACTGAAGAAGCGCAGCAGCAGCTTCCATAGACATGAAAGACCTCGAATCGAGGAGCCTCCGCTACCGAACGGAACGGAGTCCCCAGAAACGGTGGGGATTGCGGTTTCTGGAAACACATCCCCCAAGGCGACATCCCATCCGGCAAGTGGTCGACAGCCATTGCAGCCTATCGCGCATAATGTCAATCACAGACAACAACCAGCCCCGGCTGGTCATGAACATAACCCACCAGTGCAAGACACCCGACTTCCACCCCCTCACCGATTCGATTCTCCCACGCTTGCGACTACGAAGTTCTCATACGCCCAGTCTCAGAAACATGCTCTTAGCCTGCTTGTCAAGATCTGGCTTATTATCGCCGGCCTGTACCGCCGAGCATCATTGTTCGACGACGCTCGAGAGGCATGCCAAGAGGCTTTTAAGCAAACCTCGCGCGTGGAAACACTGACTGCGTCTTTCGAGTCCTCGGCTCGGGCCTTCAGCAAGCGTGGCTGGGATAATGCCAAGAGCTCGGAAGAGTTGTGGGCTGATGTCTACGCTGAACAAGGGCTGTTGGCCCAGAGTCAGTCAAGTCCCCATCAGGCCATGAAGCACTTCGAGGATGCCCTTCTTCGCTGTCCCGATCATCCGACCGCGACTATTGCGCTGGCGAATTTGCTCCTAGATGTCTGGGATCAGAAGCTGCCCTTGGAGCCCTCGAATGCCGATGTTGACCCTAACATTTCACGACTGTCTTTGTTGTCTAATCTCCCAAAGCCCAAGGTGGCGAATGCCATCTCAATTGATGAGTTGAAGGGACCTGATGTTGAGACCCCGCCTACGGCTGAGGCTTCCTCGTCACCGCATGATGTTGACCCCAAGCACCTGCACCGCTTGGCAGCCCGAGATCGCGCATACGGTCTGCTCTCGTCGCTGACCAAGCTTGGCAGTTCATGGGACAACTCAGAAGCCTGGTATGCCTTATCGCGAGCATACGAGGCCGGCGATCAGATCGATAAACTGAAGGACGTTCTATGGTGGTGCATTGAACTTGAAGACCGCAGGCCCATTCGGCACTGGTCCAATATTGGGTCCGGCTTGTATGTTCTTTGAAAATCTGAAGGCCAGAAAGTGGGATTTGATTTTAATATCTTCTTGTATCTACTTTGATTTCCCCCCTTTGCCGCTCACGCTCGTGCTCACCCCCTTGCCCCTTTCATCTTCCCCCGCTCGAGATACCATTTTCCACTACCTGCGGTTCGAGGGTTGCCAGCATGTTCAGACTTTTTATAGCTAGAGATTTAAAGTATATGGAAATGAAAAATTCTTGAAGTTTCTGAACTAAATGTTCTCATACAAGCACTGGTAGCACAGCTTTATGTACATCTTTCGAAGCAACCCGACTGGGGCCGTTCGAGATTGGGAGGAAAAGGAAAGGAAAAACAAAACAAGTCAAGGTGCATAAGTTGGATTCATTTTGCTAGCAAGAGCCAACTGGTTTACCGCGGAGCAGCAACGGGAGTCCAGGCGGACAACTTGGGGCGGGTGCTGAGACGAATAGTTAGCGATGATGATCAGAACGCAAGCATATCAAGTGTGGTGCACTTACGTGGAGTAGGTCTTGAAGGCAGCACGGCTGAAGGTGGGGTTGGGGCGATGCTCGGGAATCTCCCAGGTGCGCTGGCCGGGCTGGAGGAGCTTGTCCACAGTGGGGGGAGCATCAACCATGTAGGAGATCCAGGCGTGCCTATAATTTGAATATTAGTACCCAGAGTAGCCGTCAACCTGGGCTGATAGCACCCGCGCGAAACACTTACCAGCCAGGCTCAATTTGGTCGGGCTGGAACTCGGGCCAGTTGACCTTGTAGTCGACCCATCGTGTCCGAACTATACACCGGTAACTCTTAGTATTGTCGTTTCACTGTCGTGGTTGTTCCGTGGCAAGGGCTGTCTTACGAGGAAGCTCCTCCTCCATGTTCTCGTAGTACTTGTTGCCGAAGCGATCGACTCCGATGAGGGTTCCGGCCTTGGTATCACCTACAATCGCTCCAGGTTAGTATACCACACAGTGTCAATTGGATAGAGGCACAACATACCGATGTTCTAATCGAAAGCACAGAAAAAAAACCATAGAGTTAGTCACTAAAATCCACCATCGACCACCATCTCCTGTATCCGCGGCGAGAATCGTACCTGCATCTGGTGACCAAAGTCCTGCAAAAACGAGTTAGCAACCCGGCTCATCGCGGTCAGAATTGGACGTATAACAAACCTTCAAGCCAACTCGGCGCAGATTGCGCAGCGTCCTCAGAACGGTCGACATCTTTGCGGTGCAATGGGCGAGAATGAGGTCAGGGCAGAGCGTGTGGAAGGTGAGGTCTGAAGTCGGAGTGTTTGCAGTGTTTGCACCCGCTCTGGTCACTTTCCCGATTCAGAAATCCTTCTTCCAGCGCATCCAAAAATCATGTTCGGTCGCGTTGGAGGACAGGCGCTTCGCTGCGCTGCTCGTCGTCAAATTCCGCGTAGGAAACTATGTGATCGCCGGTTTTCTGCGCAGACTGGTGCCAATACTACCGCTGCATCAGCTCCTTCGCCGCTCGGGGGAATCACCGTTGAGCTGGATCGCATAGCGCCGCGATTCGAGATCCCGGCTTCCCAGATTACAATTCTAGATTCTCCGGCCAATTTCTATTCAACTTTGAAGGTATGTTTCTTGTTACGAGCGTTCAGTATAGCCTCAAAGTGGAAACTGACTCGCGACTCTACAGAACAAAATCCGCAACGCGAAGCGACGCATTTACCTTTCCACATTGTACATTGGCAAAACCGAGCACGAGCTTATCGAGACGATATCCCATGCCCTGCGCGATAACCCAGATCTCAAAGTATCTATCCTCACCGATGCGCTGCGAGGGACCCGAGAAACCCCGAATCCGTCCTGCGCTTCGTTGCTGTGTTCGCTGGTATCGGAATATGGAGCGGAGCGGGTAGAGATTCGGATGTTCCATACCCCGAATTTGACAGGTCTGAAGAAGAAATGGATTCCTAAGCGTATCAATGAGGGCTGGGGCTTGCAACACATGAAGCTGTATGGCGTTGACGATGAGATCATTATCTCGGGGTAGGTACCATTGAAGTATGCTTGGAGACCTTGGAGGCTGATGACCGGTACAGCGCGAATCTTTCCGAAGACTACTTCACGAATCGATTGGATCGATATCATGTCTTCGACTCTAAAGCATTGGCGGACTACTATGCGCGCATTCATCATGCGGTCTGCAGCTTGAGTTTCCAGGTCTTGCCAGATCCTCATAATCACTCGGGATACCTTCTGGACTGGCCTACCTCCAACGGTGCTCCTTCACCCTTGGACGATCCTCAAGATTTTATCTCATACGCTTCAAATGTGCTCAGTCCACTCATTCAAGCGTCCGACAACAAGCCTGCTCTTTCCTCTTACTCTTCAAGCCAAACTTTTGTATACCCCGTGGCCCAATTTACTCCACTCCTGAAACCCGACACCTCTACCGAATTTCCTGCGGTCACAAGCATCTTGCGCCTTCTGTCTGAGGCACCTGCATTTGCAGGAGCTCGCTGGCTCTTCACTGCCGGCTACTTCAACATCCACCCTGTTCTATCTTCCCTTTTGATCTCTAGCACATCTACTGCTTCTGAGAAGCCTTCCACGACACAGGGTACGGTTTTGACCGCTTCTCCCTGGGCCAATGGATTCTACGGCTCTCCAGGTGTATCTGGTATGCTCCCCGCTGCATACACACACCTGTCAGCGCGTTTCCTTGACCGTGTTGCCGCCGCTCAGGCCACAAACTCCATCCAGCTCAAGGAGTGGCGCCGCGGCACCGTGGGCACACCTGATGGGTGGACATACCATGCCAAGGGTCTCTGGGTGACTCTACCGCGCGAGGAACACCCTAGCCTCACCTTCGTCGGTAGCAGCAACTACACCAAGCGAAGCTATAGCCTGGATCTCGAAGTCGGCGCACTTGTCGTCACAAATGATCAGGACTTGAAGCAAAAGCTGGGCAAAGAGACTCAGTGGCTTCAAGAGGACTCCAAGCAGATTTCAAGGGAGGACTTGATGCGCACTGAGAGGCGTGTTGGCTGGAACGTACGTCTCGCCATGTGGATTGTTGAGAAGGTTGGCGGAGCTCTATGATACCTACCATGTAATCTTTTTATGTATTTGTATGTAATATTAGGACTTGTGACTTACTAGATCCGGTCAGTGAAGACCTTAGTAGTGATGCCAGCACAAATAGACCTACCAAGTGTGTATTAGTCAAGCCAATTTCGAGAAAGAGAGTACAGGACCTCCAAAGATGGCAGGGGCCGAAGTCAGTCCAGTAATGGTCAATGCATCGTCTTACCATTCTGTGTATAGATGCTAGTACGGCAGTGAAATTGTTATATCTGTTACCATACTCGCTCGACCTGAACCTCATTCAAGAGACTTTAGCCAAGCTCAAAGGCTTCGTTAACCGTCAGTGAAGCTACTATGACAGGTCTCAATTCAATGTTGTGGCTCTTCCCTCCAACGTTGTATTGATGAGCTTGTTGCAAGAGAAGCTAGTGTCAGAGGCCATTTTCCAAACGCAGCATTGTCGATTAAAGTTTCTAGTTACATGGCATTCATGGCATTGCACTCGGGCTGGTGGCGTTGCTTAAATTCCCAAGCGATCTCACGATCAAAGTTTTATCAAGTGTCCTCACAGCAATTTGAACCCGAAATTGGCTTGTGCGTTACGAATTCCAACAGCAACGTGTTGTGCCCCCGAGTTATTAGCGTTAAAAACCCAACACCGTCAAATTCCCGTTCAGGCAAGTGTATCTTTTCATAAAGGTGTCCAAATTTCAATGACCGCAACATGCTTCGTTCTGTCGCCTCATTCTTTTCGCTTCTTTCCCATAATATCATCTTTTGCTCCCATTTCATTGCTTTTATCTCGTCTTCAAAAATCAGGACCGCATTCTTAGAGCCACCGTGAAACTTAGAGTCTAGATCTGATGGCAGGTTCATGGACACCTCGCCCCCTGAGATAGTGACTCCCCATTCGTGTGTGTCGTTGTAGGCGTTCTCGGGTTTCTCCAGATATTCTTTGTAGCTCTGGGCCGCTGGTGGAAATGAGAAATAAATCAGAATGCGGCCATTAGAGACCGTGGTGTTCAATCTGACTATTTTATCCGCCATTGAGATTGAGTTGACCGAAACACTGATGGTCTGAGGGCAAAATAGGGTCGGAATGGAGAGGGGCTTGTAACTGGGACAAGTCGACCTAATATAGTAGGTGAGGCTCCAGGCTGCGGTCAGGGGATGGAACAAGTCTAAGTGATAAAATAGGTTCGCCTTTCGGCCCATCAAAATGTACTTGGGGGTTAGATAATGTTTGTTTGCTCGTGTTTATGCAGTAGCTTTCCATGCACTTTTTCCATCTATGTTGTCTTGCAGAACCCCGTCTGACGTGGCGCACTCATACCCATTCATGTACGAACCTCCGTCGCCTATGATTACCGTCTTGGTAGCATATCCTAAGAGCTAGCATATATCTATACAGTGTGATGGTTACTCGGACAGGGGAGAATCGCTAATCGAAAAGTTCCGCTCTCCTCTTACGCAAGCAGAACTGGCCCTTTATTTCTGCCTACATGATTACCATTGAGTGTCATAGGTCTTGACATCCAAAGCTAGAACACGCCGTGTATAATGTTCCGTCGTTCTCAGCGGGAGCCCGACCTTGAAGACAATCACGAAGGACACGCTAGACGCGAAACTTTGTACTTTGACCACCCTTCCTGGATTAGAGACCACCATATTCACAACCTCATCACCAAGATTACCAAACCAGATGACTCTTGGTTTGATGTACTACTCACGCCAAACTCCAAAGGCAATCAATTATCTGATCATAATCGGGGACGACATGAAAACGAAACTGCTACAGACGAACAGCAGCTTGGACTCAGGAATCAACCGGTAAAGGAAGGAACTGGCGCAACCGATGCACCGCTAGGAGGACGTGAGCAGAGTTACAGGATCAACTTTTCCGAACTGCAGCGCTTGCGATTACGGCAACTTCAACACAAGTTAGTACATCATACAGTCGACCTTAGATACGATGGTATGGAACCTTCGGGCTGGGCTGACGACCTGAGAGAGTATGGCAAGTTAAACATGAACTTCTCAAGCTATATTTTGCTTGCTTTCTATTAACGCAACTCTTAGTTCAAGCCCTGCAAGACTACGACTACATGGGTAAACACATCTCACAGGTCCAAGACCCGTTTATTGTATCTGGCGAGCGATTTATAGATCGCCGCATGCTCGAGGCTGCTATGAGAGACAAGGAGGACGAAGCAGACCCATTATATTGGGCCAAGTCTGTCGTCAAGTGGGAGACACCCGATATACACCCAAACCCTGTCGGTGGTACAAGAGACGAGAACTTTCGCCAGGCCTGGAACAGGGGCTTTCGACAACGACTTGGCGTAGCCGCTATCGGTGGCATCTTTCTCATAGGGCCCATGTGGCTGATGGTCCTTCATAGAACGCTCTACACGGCTCTGGTTTCCACAACAGTGTGTGTAACTATATTTGGATTGGTGATGGCCTGGTTCCTTGATGGGTTGAAGGACGTCCTTTCGAGCAAGGCTGCTTACGCGGCAGTCCTGGTTGTTTTTGTCGGCTTGACAGTTCCTACTGGCACCCCTTAGAAACGTGGAGCCTTTTTCTCTGGAGGAGACCAGCAAAGACCATTGCGCTCAGTGAAGTAATAGACTCTTCGTTAGGTGTACATATGTCGAGAGGAAGGCCGACCTCCACCGGGTTCCTGCTTTCTCGTTGGGAAGCAATGCGAGAGGATCAGTTTTCTATCTCCAGGAAATACCAACCCAGTAGGATAGTAATTAGTTATTTACCCCGCTACTGGTGAGTCATAATGATCAGAGCCTCGCCTTTGCTAAAAATATCTTAAGATGACGTGGTACAAAGAGCAAGCTCCTTATCCATATATTCTTCATTGTGATATCTATGTTTATTTGAAAAGAGACGCCTAGGAATTCATGATAATGCTCACGGTCAAGCCCGAGTTTGATCTACAAGCAGCCCTATCGTCCAAAACATGGTTTGGATTCGACCTTGACGATACCCTGCACGAATTCCGATATGCATCGGGCCAAGCTTCACTCAGCGTATTTGAGGTCATCAGTGCCAAATATGGAAAAAGTGTTGATGACTTGAAGGTCAGATATCAAGAAATCTTGAGGGAGTCAACAGCCCATGCCTTCACCGATGGAAGAACCTCGAGTGAATATCGCCGAGAACGCTTTTCCCGGCTACTTCAAGCCCATCGAATTGATGAATTCGAGGATATCGACCATCTTCTGGAGATCTATCAATCCTCGCTACGATCCAACTTGACTCTGAAGGCCGGCGCGTTACAAGTCCTTCAGACTCTACAGCGACTGAACAAGAAAGTGATAGTGGTCACTGAGGGCCCAGCTGATGCACAGGACTGGACTATTCGGGAATTGGGCCTTTGGCCCTATGTCGATATTCTTGTGACAACGAATGAGGTTGGGAGATCGAAAGTTGATGGGCTTTTTGCGGCAGTTCTGGAGAAGTACAGCATTCACCCCGAGAAAATAATTTACTTTGGGGATAACGAGGTGCGAGATGTGCACGCAGCGCAGAAAGAGGGGATTCTGGCTTTTTTGTACGATCAGAAACAGGAGGATCAATTGAGGTTTCCAGCTGCTTTGAGGATTAATTCTTGGGACAAATTGCAGAATTTGCTACTGGATGGGAAACAGATCAGGTATTAAGCAACAATATAACTTTTTGTTTAACCGTTGTATCAACCCTAGCGCAAATGCAAAGAAAAAGATTGAGATATCGAAAAGTAAGACCAAAAATTCCGAAACGCCGTATCATGATTGGGTAATTCCATTGCAGTGTCGTATCATGCATGCACTTCTCGGATCCATCTAAGCTCGTCCAGGGACCTTCCGGTCACTAACACCCGAGAAGCGAGCCGGGCCAAGGCCTGAACGCACTTCATCAAGCATGCGGATACCGATAGCCTCATTGCCGTTCTTGCCACGCTTGTGCTTTGTGCCCTTACGCTTGGCTTGGGCGCTGGTGTTGTCGTCCCAGTTGGCAAGGAAGTCATCCATGACGTTGTGGAAATCGCTGCGGGAGACTGCTGCGCCGTTTCCATCGACAAGGCTGGGCGCCATGGACGAAGCGGTGGACATGCCTGTCATACCAGTGGCTCCAGTCATGCCACTGACCATGGACATGCTATCATCATACTCGTCCTCCTCGTCGAGGGAGTACAGAGCCTCAACCTTCTCGAATCGATCATCCAACAGCCGGTGGCCCTCGGTACGGGCCAGCGCAGATGAAGTCATTGAGTAATTGGAAGGGTTGGTCAAAGCACCCTTGCGCTTCTTTCGGCGAATGGGAGTACCGCCAGCTGTGAAGGCAGTCGAAGCAACAGTACGTTGCTCAGAGGGCGCAATCGTGGGTGCAGCTGGCGCAGCGTTGCCGGTCTTGGCACCCTTCTTGAACTTGGCAAACTCCTGCATCCAGCCTTGATCCTGAGGCTGCATATCCGGAGCGGGCTCATCGTGCTCTGGCATTTCACCGGGCTCGAGATCTCGGGCGGGGTTCTCCTCTGATGGCTCTCCCTCTATGTGTCGCTGCGCATCAGTCCTGTCTGTCTGCACGGGTGCTTTCTCGGTAGCGTCCGACTCCCATCCCTCATCGTACTCCTCATTGTCGAACAGGGTATCCTCCCAATCACCCTGCTCCAACTCCTCTCCATTCTTGGTCAACTCGCCGAAAAGATCTTCACCCTCATCATCAACATATTCTTCATCTTCGAGGGCCTCCAGGGCCTCCCGTAGACGGGGGTCCATGTCTGGCTGGAAACCAGCAATCGCATCGGGGACATTCTGCTGGTCTTGGTACGTCGGTTTGCGAACATACGAGGACGCAGTCGAGCGCATGTCACCAAACTGCGACCCATACGCGCTTTGCGGGTCATCCAGAGAAACTTGACGCAGCGCATCTTCCAGCTTCATGGCCTTGTCTTTGGCCTTCTCAGCCTTGGCCTCCACGAAGTGCGCATCACCACCACCGGTGCCCAGCTCGCGCAAATGCTGCATGTAGTCATATCGAGAGTCGTCGTAGTAAATGCCATAGTTGGCGGCTTCACCCTCGTTGCGGCGGATCGCTTGGCTCTTGAATTCAGACTGGAGATCGGACAAGTTTCGGAGGGGCTTCTGCGAAGATGTCGATGCCGCAGAGGAAGGAGGAGGCGCAGGACCGCCAACTTGGTGCAGGACTCGGTCCTCGGCTTGGGGGTCGTGGATCAGCGGGTCATGTTGAGAACGGTGGAAGAGCTGGAAAGTGCTCGCATTCTTCTTGTCGCTGGAATGGGATTAGCTTCAATTTTGGCAGAACATCCAGTGATCATCACACTTACATCCACTGGCGGGGCGGCATTTTGGCGTCTGATGCTGGTCAAAAACAGTCGCGCTCGAAAAAAGCGAAAAAAGTGGGATAGATAGGGTCACGTGGGGCTTATAGATGCCTGAGCCCCTCGGGTCCTCATAGAGTGGCGGCCTGAATAACCACGAATTTAGCGAGAATTCGAAATTTAAAATTATCAAAATGGATTTCACATTAAAAAGGGATGACAATAGTATAAAATTTCCAAGTCTTTGACAACTAAAACTAGTCGGAAATCCGAAAATTCGAGATTTTCCCACTCCAACCCCCGCTGAGTCAGCGTTATCTTATCCGTCTGAATAATCCAAAAGATTTCCCATTTTCAGGCGGGGTCGAAGAGACTCTCTTTCTCCAACATCAAAACATCACAGCAGCACCAGTACAACCGTCATCATGGTGTTGGCTAAATCCAAGAACTCCGTGGGGCTGGGTAACAGCCTCATGAACGATCGTTTCGGCAAGGGAAAAGCCTCGAACCAGAAGAAGGCGTCGCACAATGCTATTGCGCGCAAGAATATGATGGGTGAAACCTACATCACCAACGAAGCCCAGGAGGCATCCTGGGTGAAGATGCGCTCTATCACCGAACAAGCCGCTCTCGATGAATTCCTGAGCACCGCCGAGTTGGCCGGTACCGACTTTACCGCCGAAAAAATCAACAACGTTAAAATCATCCACTCCGATCAGAAGAACCCATACCTTCTCTCTGCCTCCGAGGAGAAGAAGGCTGTGAAGAAACACCAGAAGAACAGGGGTCGGTTGACCGTGCCGAGACGGCCGAAGTGGGACTCGTCCACGACACCGCAACAATTGGAGATGATGGAGCGTGAGAGTCTGTTGGACTGGCGTCGAGGGCTTGCAGAGCTGCAGGAGAACCAGGATCTACTCATGACCCCGTTCGAGCGCAACTTGGAAGTTTGGCGTCAGTTGTGGCGTGTTATTGAGCGATCCGATCTCGTGGTGCAGATTGTCGATGCCCGTAACCCGCTTCAGTTCCGTTCCGAGGATCTGGAGAACTACGTGAAGGAGATTGATTCCCGCAAGAAGAACCTGCTGTTGGTTAACAAGGCCGATATGTTGACTCTGAAGCAGCGAGAGGCCTGGGCTGAGTACTTTGAGAAGCACAACATTAACTTCCGTTTCTTCTCGGCTCATCTGGCCAAGGAAAAGATGGAGGCAGAAATGCTTAAGGAGTCTCAAGGGGAGGATGACCTGGCGGAGTCAACTAGCAAGATGAATGTGCAAGATGAAGAGGAGGATGAGGAGGAAGAAGAGAGAGATGAGGATGTTGCTGCTGCCAAGCTCGCCGACCCAGATCAATCATTGGGACCCCATATCCTCGACGTTGATGAGCTGGAAGAACTCTTCTTGGCCAACTCTCCCGAAACTCTCGATCAGGGCGAGGACTCCGAGGGTCCTGCCAAGCGCAAGACTACTATCGGTCTGGTCGGTTACCCCAATGTGGGTAAGTCTAGTACCATCAACGCCCTCCTCGGTGCCAAGAAGGTGTCCGTCTCTGCTACCCCCGGTAAGACCAAGCACTTCCAGACATTGTATCTCTCCCCCGAGATCATGCTCTGCGATTGTCCCGGTCTAGTGTTCCCCAACTTTGCCACCACCAAGGCCGACCTGGTCGTCAACGGTGTTCTGCCCATCGACCAGCAGCGCGAGTTCACCGGTCCTTCCGGCCTCGTCGCACAGCGTATCCCTAGGCACTTCCTAGAGAACGTATACGGTGTGAAGATCCGAATCCGCCCCATCGAGGAGGGTGGTACCGGCATTCCCACCGCCAGTGAGGTACTGCGTGCCTATGCCCGCGCTCGTGGCTTCTCCACCCAGGGTCTGGGTCAGCCCGACGAGTCTCGTGCTGCTCGATATGTCCTGAAGGACTACGTGAACGGCAAGCTTCTCTTCGTCCATCCACCTCCCGTCCCCGAAGGCGAAGAGCCCACCGACCCACAAGCCTTCAACCAGGAGCTTTACGACCTAGCCCATCTCCCCGCAAGGCGTCAGGCGGTGCTCGCCAAGACGATCGTGGACGTGGAGACCGGCGCCGATGACGCCGAAGCCGGTGCTGAACCCGACATCTCCTCCTTCGTGGCCGAGCCCCAAGAGAACCAGCCAGGCCTGCGTTCCCGCAACCTCGACAGTGGCTTCTTCGGCACTGCGACCGGTCCCTCCGCCGGCCGTCTCAGCATGCCCTTCAACCACAAGTACACCGAGCAGGGCCAACAGATGCGTCAGAATCTCACTGGCCGCAAGGAACGCATGATGATCGCCCTGGAGCGTGGTGTGGATGTCTCCGAGGTTCGGAGCTCGGCTGCCGGCTCTAAGAAGCACTTCAAGGGTAACAAGCGCCGGGCGAAGGCCAAGCGTAACAACGGCGAGGAGACCGAGGACTTCTACTAAAAGTGATCATTTTTCTGTGCGTTTTGTTTTGTTTTGGGTTTTACCTCGGCCGGCGAGTCGAGATGGATGGTTTATGCCTCGGATTCCCATTTGAGATGTTTTCCTATGTGACCCACGTTTTTTCCTTCTGTCCGTAACTATGTGCCAGACACACCTACTTTGGATATTCGGAGGAGCTGGTTGGAGGTGATTGGTGATGATGATGGTGATGGTGATACGGAATGTGCATATCATGATGGGCTGAGTATCTTCGATAGACATTTGCAGGCGTTTGGGGAAGTTTTTAGCATACATTCAATGCACTTATACCACATTTCACCCTGTCCATCCACGAATCTTTACACAAAGGTCAGCTATAGTCACTCCGTAGTCAGTTCAAAAGATTAGAAAATTTCATTCTGATTTTCATATCCGGTAAATAACAACCATAAACTATATAAGTAATATTCTTTCTTTCTACAGGTGGCTCTTAGCCTTAAACCCAGAGGCAATCAGGAGACGATCCGACTCCTCCTGCTGCCACTTCAGCTTCGCAGTAACAGCGTCCTTCCGGGAATTGTTCTCCCTCCGACCCAACTGCTGCAAGTGCACCTCATCCGGACCATCCGCAATACGCAGCGTCCGAATACCAGCCCACAGATACGCAAGAGGAGTATCCTGGCAAACACCCGCAGCACCATACGCCTGCACAGCACGATCAATAATCGTCAGCGCGGTCTGGGGCACGAGAACCTTGGCCTGAGCAATCTCCTTCAGCGCAGACTTAGCATCGCCCTGGTCAATCTTAATCGCGGCGTTAAGCACGATAAGACGCGCGGCGTCGACCTCAATACGCGACTTGGCGATCCACTCGAGGATCACGCCGTGCGAGGACAGGGGCTTGCCGAAGGTCTTCTTGCGGTCGTCGTTGACGCGGGCGATCATCCACTCGAGGGCCTTTTCGGCGGCGCCGATGGTGCGCATGGCGTGGTGGATGCGGCCGGGGCCGAGACGGCCCTGAATGATTTCGAAACCGCGGCCTTCGCCGAGGACCATGTTGGAGACGGGGATGCGCACGTTCTTGAAGGTGATGTGGCCGTGGCCGTGGGGGGCGTCGTCGTAGCCGTAGACGTGCAGCATGCGGTGGATGGTTACGCCGGGGGTGTCGGCGGGGACCAGGACGACGGATTGTTGGCGGTAGGTGTCGCGGTTGTTGGGGTCAGACTTGCCCATGACGAGGTAGATCTTGCAGCGGGGGTCACCGGCGCCGGAGGACCACCATTTCTGGAGATACGTTAGGATCGAGGGAAAGAAGAGATAACACGGGTATGGCGGAGGGAGGTGATAGACTTACCGAGCCATTCAGAACATATTCGTTACCCTCACGACGAATCTCCAGCTCGATGTTGGTAGCATCACTAGAAGCAACATCGGGCTCGGTCATGAGGAAAGCAGAGCGAATCTGACCCTCCAACAAGGGAACAAGCCACTGCTGCTTCTGCGCCTCATTGCCATACTTGGCAATGACCTCCATATTACCAGTATCGGGGGCAGCATTGTTCGTAGCCTATGAAACAGCACAACCGAATTAGCTTCTTCCTCTGTGTCTAGCTGGATTGTTTCCCTCTCTCCATCCGGGCGCAATCTCACCTCCGAGGCAACCTTGCTCTTGCCCAACAGCTCGGCCATCAGACCGTACTCAACGTTGCTGTAACCAGCACCCTGCTTGAAGTGGCTCTTGGGCAGGAACATGTTCCACAGACCGAGCTTCTTGGCCTTGAGCTTCAGCTCCTCCATGATGGCGGGGGTAGTCTGCCATCGCTTCTCGCCCTCGCCCAGCTGGGCGGAGAAGACGGCGTCGGCGGGGATACAGTCCTTCTCGACGAACTCCTCGACCTATGCAGAGAGTGAAGTGTTAGTCCAGTGAGCCTCGGATTAGGGTTGTGATGCCATGGGCTTAGCCAAGGTAAGGTGAGGTAGGGGTATGGGGTAAGAGAGAGGGGGAGGAGTGAGCATTACCAAGTCGAGAGTCTTCTTAGCCCGATCGCTAACAAAGGGCTGAGCGATTGGGGGAATACGAGTAGAAGCAGACATGATGTGTGATATGTGATAAGGGGAGGAGGATGGGAGTCAAGAAAGAAAAATGAAGCGAGCAGCTCAGCTGAATATAAAGTCAGCGCATTGAGAATTGCGGAGAAACAGACTGTGGAGAAGCCGAGCGTAGCGGATTTTGCCTCGGCCCAAAGGCGCTTAACTGTCTGGCCCTGCTACAACCACTAAACATTGAACAAGCATCCTATTATTGTATGAGCTCTCCACCAGAGATATTACATTTAGGTAAATGCAGCCAATCTGAACTCTGTTCGGACTGATTAGAAATCAATCTCCTGATGTTTTTGTCGAGTTTGGGGCCTGGAAACTCGTACGATTGAGGGGGTTTCAGTTCGGCCGGCTACCGTCTCCTTCTCAGCCTCGGCCAGTTGGCCGATGTATACGACAACACAATTAACTTCACTTTACTCAATCAAGTCAATGAGGACATCCCCAATTTCCAATTGCTCCTATCCAAGTTTCCCATTGTACCCACATCTAAGCACAATTACCCCCAAAGAAGCCAAAAGAGAAGAATAAAAAGAAGAAGAGTCCAAAACCCCCCGAAAGCACAGAGCCAGTAACACAAGAAAAGAAAGAATAAAGAAGGAACAAAAGAAGGCATTGCGGGTCATTACAAAAGAAACAGTAGACGAGAAAGAAAAGGACACAAATGGGCAACGCGGTGATAGTCCGGGAAGGGAGAACACACTCGATCGAATCCAAATCCACCAGGAAACAGGAATATTGTCCTCTGCTCCCCGTAGACACACAAGTCCCCAGTCAAGCTAAGACGACCAGCGTCTCAACCATCCGAGTCCTCTAGGAATCCAGCGACCGAGTACGAGTTCCCAAGTCCTGAGACATACACCGACGAGGTAAAGAAGTTCAAGATTCCAACCTCTCGCGCCGCTTATTCGGTCGCCTAGTTTTGTCCGGCCGACGAAGATTGCTCATAGCTCTTCTTGCCGAGCTTCGCGAACAGCGACTGGGGCTTTCCGGCACTATGAAGAACGGGTTGTTAGTACACACGCATTCTTTTCTAGCTCTGAGTCATGCAATTTTCAGTGAAGCCACTTACTTCTTGAAGCGCTTGCCCTTGATATCGCTCAACTTCTTCGTGCATGGGCTCATGATGTCGTCGGATGGGGAGACATAAGCAGACGGTTGCCTAGGGTGTCTTGTTAGTCTTTATTCTCCAAAATCACCCAATGATCGAATTTGAATCTGGGCGCTCGTTCAACGGCAATGTCCACCACCAGCACCAAGGAACACACTTACTTCTCACCACTCTCCAATTTCCCCTGCAACACCTGGCGATGATAATCCATGGAGGAAACATCACCCTTCAGATCCGACTTGTCACCCGAGTTGGCATTGGCGAGGTGCGTGTTAGTCGGGCGGTCGGCCAGAGGGTGTGCGTGTGATGTGGAGTCCATTGCGAATGTGTGGCTGGATGGGATGTGGTATAGTATAAGATAGCTCGAGTCACAAGTGAACAAGTGAATTGTATGTAGTTCACGATGGAGAGCAGTTAATGCGGAGGATGAAGAAACAGCTTTCGGAGGAGGAGACTGTGGAATCGGATAAGAGAAAAACGTGTTGTTGGTGCAGGCGAGGAAAAATGCCCGTTTTCTTCGATTGTTGGCACGGCAACCAGCCATTAGGCCGAGTGACGCATTGATTCGGGCATTCCAGGATTGGGGTTTTTACTTTTACTTGGATTAGTATTGATCATTACTATTAGTATGGAGTTTTTATTTGTTTTTGGTCCGTGACTGGAGAATTTGGCTGAAGATGCATAGTTCAACTTTCAGTATGTACAAGTCGACAATAGCTCCCAAAACAATCAAAAAAGCACAAGTCAAACACAATGGGAATCATTTCGTAGACCAGCCATACAAAACGTACACTCGCCAGATCATGGACTATGCCCGGAACGCCATGCAGAGAGTCATAAACAGACATTAAGGGAAGAGTCCCGAGAAAAAGGACGAAAACAAGGGACAAAACATGATGCAATGGGGATGCCTCGGCAATCGCCGACAGCACAAGGGTGGTGATGAGAAATGAGATAAATCATGGCTGGTCGATATATAATGATCCTATTTGCGACCAACCTCATGATCGTTGAGGATGATCCTCTGATACACTCGAAGCCGCAGATGGAAGGATAGTATCATCTCCCTCGCCAGCCAGATCCATTTCCGACGATCGAGCATTCAGCACCGGCGGCGTGCTATGCGACCGGAACTGTGGCGTGCCCAGCGTAGGCACGGACATCAAGTCAGGAGAGGGGGATTGTGGGCTTTTTTCCACTTCCTCGAACTCCCGGGAAACATCTGAGGTCGGGGTCGGCGGGACGTACGCCACTTCGGGGCTATTGGGGCTATCCTGCGAGGAGGAACTATCTGACAAATTCCGCCGGTGGGCGGAGTGCTCCTGGTACGAGGATGTCGGTCGTGTCGACCCCGGACTGGCTGACGGGGATTCGAAAGGAGGGGAGGACGATCGCAGGCTGTAGGATCGAGCAACCATGCGCTGGACCCGAGGGAATTCCATGTATGTGCCGACAGATCCTCGCGAGAAGAGGACCACTGCGAAGCAGCAGAGCACCATAATGCTCTGGATCATAGTGACCCGCTTCTGGAAGACGAGCTCATCGGCGAGAACGCCGAGCTGTGCACTGAGAGAATGCACTTCCTGGTGGTATCGCATTCGCTGGTGCTCGAATTCAAAAGCGACCGATTTCCAGACATAGTCGTACTGCTCACGGAACTCTTTGAGTTCGTTGAGCACTGTGATATTCAAGTTCTCAAGGAAGGTGGATGTCTTTGCGAGTTGGCGCTTCTCTACTTTGTTGAATGCATCGCGGAGGATGCGAGATTGTTCTTCGATGTAGAGCAGGGATAGCGTAGAGTTGGATTCCAGCATTTGTAGTCGCTTATGGACGGATTTGAAGAAGGATTCTTGCGTAGTCGGGTTGGAGGATGGCGGTTGGGTAGTTGTTGGTCGAGAAGACTCTGGTGGTGGGACATTTTGCTGCTCATCTTTGGCATTGCTCGTGGTCTTCCCTGTGCTTTCAACTGTGGAATCCTGCTGGGAAGTATCTGTGACAGCTGGTGCGTCAGGGGTCGATGCTACAGGTTTGGCCGAATCGCCCGGCTTTCGAGTATCCTCCGGGCCTTTGGGTGGAGCAGCCGTCCCAGATTGAGAGGTAGAAGCACCATCTCCTGGTGTGACTGTCGAATTGATAGTCGAAGGTTGTCTAGTGTTGGCCGATGGAGCAGTCTTCTCTGCCCTGTTTCCAGCCGCAGTCTCATCACCAAGGCGGCAAGTTTCGGATGACAATAGAGATCGTCCCAAGAGAAGCGATTCCACTTCCGTGAGGGGATTCGGGCAAATCTCATAGACCGAATCATCCTCCTCTCTCTCAATAGTGACATCCTCAATGGAAGGCTCAACATACTGGGCCTCGGCCTTGTTGGGGGCCTCGGCAGTTTCAACAGTCTCCACGACCTCCTCCTCCTCCTCCTCCTCCAGTTCCGCACGGTTCACACTTTCGTCATGCTTATACTCCTCCATCATAGTAGTTCCATGAACTCGGATGAGACTGATGGGGCAGTAGAACTCGTGGCCGTAATGGGTCAAAAACTCAATTCTCAGGTAACGAGCCCAAATCAGCGAGTTCTCCACCGCAAAGGCTTGTACTTCGCGAGTGTTCCTTGCTTCGAAAACACCCAATTCTTTCCATTGGTCTGGCTTTGCAGGGTAGCGATCTGAGACACTCACGCGGAAAGTGTGGAAGATTGAGCTGAAGAACTCATAATTCGCGAGAACGACCGTATCCACTAGGATATCGTCGCAAAGTTCCAGAATGAGGAATTTGTTGTCGGCACGACACTCGTTCAGCATGTAACTGTCCTTGTTCTCAACCAGTACGGCAGAGGACCCCTTGCACTCGCGATTCGTTTTCAACACCGTCGCTGCGCAGTCAAAAGATGCATAGTTGAACCGCTCTTTGCAAGTAGTACCGGCATCCTTGCGCCGCGAGACATCTGGCTGTGGTGGGCTCTGGGTATGGGCACCTCCACCCTCGTCACCATCAAGTGGATCCACATACTGCGAAGGAATCGGCGTTCCCCAAGCCGTTGGACTGGCCTCGGGCGTTTCAGCACCGAACCCGCCAAAATCCAATTCAATCTCCCCGTCGTCTCCTAGAGAGTCCAGTGCATTGTTGATACCTGGTTGCCGCCGGCCTTCCTTGCCAGCTGCCGCAGCACGCCTGCTACCTCCAACATTTTCGGCTGATTGTCCAACCTTGGCCAGATTCTGTTTCTTCCAATCCTCAAAAGAGAGAAAACTCGAACCATCAAGCAGGGAATCATCATCCACTTCGTGGTCTGTACCCTGTCCTGCAACCGCCGCTGGTGTCCCTGCTCCCGCCACGGCAGTTGAGGCTATCGTCGAGGTGCTATACCCACCCACATCACTCGCTTGGGTAGAAGCCGGTTGTTGCTGTTGTTGTTTGTCTCGACCTCGACCCCACCGACTTTCCAAGCAAACTTGATCCTGGAATATCTCCGCTTCAACCTCCCACACCGTCTTGGCCGGGCACGTCTCCAAGACGCCGGCCCGATCAACCGGTTGTGTAGAATTCTGAACTCCATTTCCACAAATCGGAGCAGAAAGCGCCAGAATCACCGACGCATATCGTAACCATGTAGGCCATGACCGCCGGGCAGTCACCATCGTGTTGCTGTTCGGGCGATAAGTGGTCGACTTGCCGCTGGTCTTGCGATGGACTCCCTAGCCTCCCAGCCCTCGGTGACACCCTTCGCCAGTAGCGCTAAGCTAGCGCAGAATTGTTTCTTAGACCCGCTAAGTCTGTACTCCAATCCTCCCAGCGTTTATAAGATAGGCATTCTCGTCGGACAAAAGAGCGAGAGCAATCTCGAGCTCAGCGGAGCGGGTTCAAATCGGATCGTCGGGGCAAGTCGAAGGTAATCGTGGGTAGAATCAATCAATGGCGGGGTCACATTTAGGTTAGTGCGGTTAGCACAGACTTGCGGTGATGGTGCCAGCGAATTTCAGGGCTTCAACTGGAGAATAATCAAGACTGGAAGCGAAGGGCCGAGCTCGCAATTCAAAGTGGACCCGGTGGCATCTCGACTTTGGCCTTTTGCCCCGTCTGACAGCTGGGGTCACACCGCCCTCTTCACCGCCACTTAGTCCTTATCCAGCCCCTTCGACTACTTTGTGTTAATGATATAGGAGAGTATAATGATAACTGTCATTTCTCTAGCTATAGACTACTTTATTACTTGATGTGACTGCAGGGGAAAAGTGCTGACCTGCATAGAGGCTCATGTAACCAAGCACCTTAAACACAACTGTCTTCCCCTATGGTTGATAGGCCCTGCAAAGACCCCACTCGCATGCTCTACGAAAACTCAATATCCCCGCAGTAATTGGTGCGTCTGGCCATCGAATAAGAATGCATAGATGTGCGGTGACAGTATGCAAGCGTAGTTTTGCTTATCCTATACATAACCACATTGGCAATTTTAGTGCATGTCTCTCGGTGCTTGAAAACCGGGAGTTTACTATACATGGTTTCAAGGACGTCCAGATGCTTCCAATTACCATGAGAATGATGACTTGCCTTTTGACCATTACCTAAAGTATCTAACTTGTTTGTAAAAGAGACATTGGGCAATATTTCACTCATACCGTGAAAATCTCTTAGGCACCCATCGCATCAAAGCCGAGAATTCAAGGTGATCTTCTTACTTCCTGTTCACAACCGTATCGATGCCCAACTTGAACAAGTAGCTATTTGAGTCTCCCAGACTACTCTTCACCTAGGCAGTCTCTATTCTTCAGTCTTCGGGAATTTCTCAGTCGAAATGCCCCGCAGAATATCCGGAGAGACGCAGACGTCCAACCAAGAACCTAATCTTCATTTTCCTGACCTCGACTTTTTGTAGTTGTGATGAAACTTCACTATCGCCTTAGAACATGCCAATCCTCCCTCAACCACGGATGCTTAATTATTGCAGAATATTCAGAAGTCAACCATTCGTCTATTTGTCCATTAAACCAGGTCAAAGGACACTACCACACTGATTCAGGGTTACAATTGCCGTGGCAAGCGTACGTATTGTACAAGGAAGTTGATGAACTCGAACAAGAGTCATCTTCCTCGGAATTCGTATACCCTTCGACCTGAAAAACAGCCTCAGTCTGTGTAATCTCAACATCCACATATCCACCCTTCTTCTCACACGCATTCATCAACACCGTATACGATGGCGCACACATAGCCTGAATACCTGGGTCGATATAACCACCTACCGCCGGGTGCGCGACAGAATAAAAGGCATTGCAGGTAAACGTTCCGCCCTCACCACATCTTAAATCAGAGATTTTGATGAAAACCACACCTCACGCATATGGCGAGACTTGGGAGACCCTTGTGCAGAGTTTCCCGGCGATGTATTTTTGCGCCTCGTAGCTGACGAGTCTATTCTGGAACTGTGGAGGATTAGTGCATTCATACTTAGTAACGGTCTCACTACAGCACTTATCAAGTTCCGTGCTGTCAGATGAAGAAGAGAATTGGCCTTCCGGCTGAAATTTGGTCTGGGGCTTGAGCTCAAGACCTCAGCGCTATTCTACAAGCTGATGTGAAAAGAGCAGCATCGTATACGATTGCCAGAATTTGAATATAGAGTTAACTAAGTTTCCCGATTGTGATATTCACTTCTAGTAATAGGCTCTAAAGAGTGTAGCTAAAGGTGTGTAATATAGTAGACCAGGCAAGAAGGGTCTCACTTAATTAGAGGTCCCTTTGGCCCCCAAAGACCGCGCGTCAACTCGGACGTACAGGAACTATTGTACCTCGAAGTGGGTATAAGCTACGGCTAGGGCTAGAGGCGGCCCCATAAGCTGTGAAAATTCTCCTTGTTAAGCCTGTTAGCCCGCGGCTATTGATCCATGATTTTCTGCGTCCCTGTCTAAAACTCACTAGTTTTGTTTCATTAAAAATCTCTCTTCTGAGGGTTTTCGGGTATCTCTCAAATTTGAACTTCTTGACTACTCACCTATATCCTCTCTGCCCCCACCTCCCTTTTTAGAGCAACCAAAACTCTTCCGAGGCTTCAAGTCATACTGTCAGCTTTAAGGTGCTCTAGCTAAGCTTTCATGTCATCAAATCTAGCTACTGCTAGTTTAGAGGCTCGGCTGTGACGGCACTGGAACTTCAACCCAGTTCAAAGATGTCACCGGATATATCCAAGGTCGACGCTTCCCATCATTATGAGAGCCAACAAACACAAACGGCAATTTTGAATGTATCCCTCGTACTAGCCCTAACTGGGGCGTTGATTGGACTTCTCGTAGTACGTCAACAAGAACCCTCCCCACGACAATAGCTAACCACATCGTAAAACTAACCATTCTTTCCCAGGCCATATACACCCACGGTTATACCCTCGCAACACAAACAGCAACCCAAAGACCCCCAACCAGAGTTCGAACCCTAAAAAAGAATCTCCGCGGTCTCCCAATCTACATAACCCACCGACTAATCAAAATCCTCATTCTATCCTGGTTCCCCATCCAGGCATCCAGTCTATGGAAGTGTTCACTCATCAACATAAGCGCCGACTTACTACTCTCGGGTTTGAAAGTAGCTAACATCCATGCTATAATGGGTATTACGCGCCCCTCACAATCGCATCTCCCATACTATCATCACATTCCTCCGTGGTTAACATGGTGCAAGACCTTCCCAGCATTTTTCCTCTACAGCCTCGCTTCAAATACCTGCTTTTACATCCCTATCCATCTGGTCAGGTTAGCAGGGACGTTGGAAGTGTCGGAAGACATGCATCTCATCTTCATGCTGGCTAGTGTAGTGATTGCCTATTTTGGGACTGTGGTGCCGACGTGGGCTATCTTTCTTCGAATCGCTGCTTCTACTCAAGAAAATGCATCGATTAAGAGTGCCTGGCAGGGATTTCCATGGCCGGCTCGTTTGCAATTCTTCAAGTTGCTTGGAGAAGTTTTTGTTCTGGAAACGAGTGTCTGTATAGTTCTTTTTGTTTTCGTGCTTGCTCATTTTCATCCTGAGCTACATCATGATGTTTTTCAATTCTTTGTCAGATATTTTGGTTGATTGATTGATTGATTGATTGATTGATTGATTGATTGATTGATATGGACGGACGAGGTACTACTTGTTGATAACCTTGGGTTTACATTTACAATAGATAATTCTTTCTTCCGGATGGTTCAATTTTCCTTTTGACGGTTCCCACAAGCTTAGTTACATACACATAATCAGGGTTCAGTACACTGTCAAAGAGGGGAAAAAAAAGTCCACCCTCCACCTTGTAGATTCCCAGTCGAATCCCATCTCCTTTAAACATCCACATGCTCTTTTTCTCCCCGAGTCGTTATAAAGTCCATATGCAAAGGGTGATAAATAAAAAATGATGATAGAAAAAGGAACAAGAGAAGAGAGGGCAAGAAAACAAAACACCTTCCCCAAGACAATTCCCCTCCGCCTTCTAGTCTTTTTGGTGCGCGATGCCTTTTGCCAATTGCTCTGCTGCCCACAGCCACATATAGTACAAAAGTGAAGAAGGGAAGAAGAAGTGAAAAGGTAGGCTGTGAGCAGGCAAATGACGGAGCGCCCTCGGAAGGGACTCGATCAAGATTGAGAACAAGGCAGAGGCGGCATCGGCAAACACTCCAGAATCAAAGAACAAGAAAGACAAAAGGATGAGAAAAGAAACAGGAGTAAACGGGATTAGTTTATCGTTGGTAGTTTTTGAACTTTTTTTTCCCAGCTCAATTTCGAAACAAAGCGCAAAGAGGACATCGCAACGACTGCGAGAAGAAGAGAACACGGTGGTGTGTATTAAGGACATGGAATCAAACATGGTTCAAAACAGTGGCATATAGTAGTGCTACAGGTGGAGATCGTGCCATCCGCCCACAAGATCGAGGTCTTCGTCGATACTACCGTCGTAGGCCGCAAACTTCAAGGGCGAGTGATGGGGCGAATGCTTGTGAGCATCTCCAGTCTCGCGACGCCAGTCTTTCTCAAGGAAGAGACGACGGCGACGCTCAGACTGGGGAGACTCGCGCTTGGTCCGGGGTCCATGATCGAATCCGGAGGAACCAAGGCCCCAATCACGACGCCAATTGTTGGCAGCTCTCTGAGGACCAAAGAGCTCCCGGGTCTTGAAGTTACGGCGCTTGTCTCCCAATTCAGCCCATTTGTCAACGTTGGGTGAGACCTTCTTGGGAGTGGACAACTGCTGGGGGAACGGACGAGGCGTGCTGCTGGAAGTCCCGGTATCGCTGTCGACATCGAGGGACTTGGCACGAATGGCACGGGGTGCGGCGGGCGGAATATCCGAGATATGAATTTGTTTGATAGGGGAAGCGGAGTCCGGCTCGCGCAATCCCGCCAGAGGATCCGGCAGGCGGGTGTTCTGGCTTTCCTGGCTCCAGCTGCGAGAGTTCTGCTCACGGCGCATCTGGAGTGCGGATTCTTCATTCTCCGATTCTTCCTCTTCCCAGAGATCACTCCAGCTCTTGGAAATTTGATCGTTCGCATGCTTACCAAACACCATCGACAGGGATGGAAGGGGCTTGGAAGTATGGCTGGGAAGGGATCCAGTAATGGGGACAGGATCCGAGCGAGGAAGCTGTGGGGTTTGGGGCTTTCGGCCAAGGTGAAGCGAGCGGAAGGACTCGCCCATGGCGGAATCCAGCACCGAGGCCAATGACGAGGAGTCTGCATGGACAGAGAACCACGAAGTACCAGCCACCTCCGAGGGAGGGAACAGGTCCTCGGTGTAGCTCTCGTTGTCCGGGATGGCAGACAGCTGGCGAATGGCCTGAGGTGGGCTGGCCTGAAGAGCCTTCGCCCAAGGGAAGGAATCGCCCTGGTTCACTTGCGGGCTCTGGATGGAAGGAGTGCGGAGAGGCTCGCGGTTGACAGTGGCAGTAACAACCTCACGATCCTCGGTGCAGAACTCATCCAGTGACTCATCGTCAATAGTAAAGGAGATAGCACGCAAAATGCACTGGCGGACCTCAGCCAACGAGCGCTTGGTGGGGTCAATGGACATGCAGTGAGTCAGGATCTCAAATGTATCCTGAGACATGTTGGGGAAAATGTCAAACAATGACTGACGGTCACGAACATAATCCGCAAAGAGCACATCGGACTCGGTAGGGGTCACGAAGGGGTTGCGAGCAAACAAAATGTTCAGCAAACAGACACCCACAGACCAAATGTCAGCCTGGGCAGGGGAGTAGCCGGTAGAACCGGGGTCATACTGCTCAGGAGCCATGTAACGATCGCTGCCAACGCAGGCTTCATGGCACCAGGGCTCTCGAGTAGCAAGGCCAAAATCACCCAACTTCATATCACCATCATGAGTCAAGAAGATGTTCTCTGGCTTGATGTCACGATGGTAGATACCATTGGCATGCATAAACTCGACAGCACTGATCAACTGGAGCATAAAGTCACGGACATGCTCAGTCTCCAGGGGGCCTCGGTTGAGACGAATGGCTTCGTAGAGATCACCATTGGCACAGTATTCCAGAACGAGATAGGTGTGATGCTCCGTCTCAAAGTTGTGCACCAAGTTGACCAAGTTCGAGTGGAAGCCGAAGCGCTGGTGGCACTCCAATTCTTCAAAACGGTCATCATGGGACGAGTCGGTGGATGCTGACTTGGTCAAGCACTTGATAGCGACGTCATTGCCAGTTGTGATATCTGTTGCCAGGAACACCATGCCAAAGGATCCATGGTTGAGCGGGGCCACGGTACGGAAACGACCATCCAAAAGGCGACCCTTGACAAAGTTTTCCTTGAGGCACTCCATGGAAGCTGATGTGGACATGATGATGTGATGTGTCGGTTCTCGAAAGGACGAGAATGGAGGGGGGCGGTAGGGCAGAGATGGACGAAGATGAGATGGAGCAGAATCAGAAGCTCCAACAACGAAGACCGGAAACAATCTATGAACCGCTTCAAAAGACTTTGCACGTGAAGGAAACAAGAACACGTGAAACAGCAACCAGGCTAATGGGGGAGGTGGTGATTATTAGTCAAGAAGAGAAGTGTGAACAATCAGGCCTATCAATCCCAACAATAAGGGAACCCCTGAGGCGATGGAGGATAGGAAATCAGAGAGCAGATGGGCGATACTCCTGATCGGGTCCAAGTGTCATAAAAATATATCGGTAGAAAGTCAAGGTGGATAGACAAGGAAAAAGGAGACGAGAGCGCGCGAGAAGAGTTGCGGCGGAAGACCCGACGGGGTGTATGGACGCTTAAGGAAAATGTGTAAAGACCGTTATTTGCTCATTGGATTGGTGTCGTTTTTGTTTTTCGTTGTGTTGAGAGAGATGGCGTTGAGCCTGGGGTGGGAACGATAGAACAAAAAGGAAGGTTCGAAGGAATGGACAAGATTGTTGTGAGGTCGGCCAGATGACGAGGACGAATGGAGAAAAGGACGAGAGATTTGCGCTGCGTAAGATCGTGACAAAGGTTGTTCAAAGATAAATCAAAGAAGAGACGTAAGACAGAAGAAGCCTGTGAACACCGGGTTCAAGGTCGAGGGCCGTGACTCAAGTATGGGGAATTGACGGATTAATGAGTCATGAAGTCGACCGGTTTGGCAGAAGAGCGGGATCAAGACGAGAGGCAGTAGTCGTCAAGAAAAGATTTGAGGAACAAGCTGAATAGACAACTTGATTCTCGAATCGATGGGGGGGGAGCTGTTGGGATCCTGGAGGAGAGCACCTTTCAAATCCAGGGGTCGGAAGAGTCGGAGTACTCAAAGCCAGGTTCCCGTTGTAGCCGTATCAACTCCCGGATCGCTCAGGCAACAATACTCGCAGGCAGGTATGAGAAGGTTGACAGCAGAAAGGAAGCTTGTCGTTCGTGGTGGATTGGCGGTGGACGAAGACGACGGAAATGGGTTGGTATCCAAGGGACCTTGATATAGTCACGGGTGGAGCCGGTATGACCGCTTGGAACTATGAGTCAACTGGGACTCAGTGGATCTCGAGGCAGAGCACAGAGAAACGAAGAGATTCAATCGATCGATTGGGAGAGGAGGAGGATGGATCGGGAGTAACACTCTTGGAGAAAGTTCGTCCGTAGCGATACGTTGGGAGGCGATGATCGCAATGGGAAGAGTACCGCCGGTCCGGGGAAAGAGGAGGAGACGGGAGGGAGATGAAAGGAGATGGGAGGCGTCGGCGATGTAGGACAGATGGGAGGTGACGGAGAAGTGAAGAAGGAGAAGGGAAGAGCGAAGGGGAGGAACGAAGGGAAAGATGGAAAGAGGAAAGGGAAGATGATCAGGAGAGGAGGATGTTGAGATGGGGGGAAGTAGTAGTAGATGGGTATGGGGGCGTTCGAGGAGTCACCAGAGTCACTGGGTCGGAAGAAGATGGGGTGACGGTATCAGTACGGGGCGGTATTGATTACGAACCTCGTGGGTGATCTCCGCCGAGGACCGTGGCAGTGTCAATTGGAGAGGAGTGGACACTAGAGATAGAGGTGGACAGCGATAGACAACGGTGGACAGTACGGTCAATACAGAGAACAGACTGTATGTGATACACTGCCAATACCATTAGAGTATGGCCTGTACACTGTAGAACGGAAACGGTGTCCCTTAATTGCCGGACGCATCGATGGAGCCACCGTATGGACCCGGTAAGTTTCCATAATTACTCCATACGATTACTATTCTTACCCGTACGCCACGCAATCACCTTCGTGACTGACTGGAGTGACTCTCCGTCCTTCCCTTCTCTTCTGCACACCTCATGAACCTTCCAGACATTCCATGACCCCTGGGAAGGCGTCACCGTCGAGACCTCCCATAGTTCCCCAGGGGCCAATCCACCAATCCCCCACCAGCCTGATGATTACGGAGAATTCACCATGTTTCTGTTTCCCCTCCATCCCATTGTTCCTATGCTGGGCAACCAACTATGGACCTAATGGGGAAGTGGAATCATCATCATCACCATTCCATTACATACATGGTCTCAAGTTTTGGACTTTGGCACCAATTGATCTGCAGACCCATCCTAGACGACGGAGTACTTCTCCTCCGCTATTGACCCTGGCCCCCCTCTCACCAAACCACTAAACCTTAGGTCACTTTAGGGGGGCGGCAGGTGAACGGGACCTGCAGTACTGGAAAGTCCCGAGTACTCAGGAGACCCCCCAAGTTCCAACAACAAAAGGCCAAGAGGCCAGAAGCCAAAAGCCCCCAAGGTCCAAGTCCGAAAACCAGAGAAACAACAATCAGGGCCAGCGAGTCACGGCCGAGGGCGGATCAAGGTGGCGCACTATGCCTAACCCGGTGGATTGCGCAGCGGAGTCTGGGGCAACACCCAATCAGCCCCCACAATTTCGACACTATTCCCAGCGTGCATGACGCCATGGATGGGGGATGGCGTGATTCTGTTCTCATTGGCTCTTCTCTGAAGGAGGGGAGGGTCCCCTTTCTCTCCTGCCTGCAGGCCCCGGAGTTTCTTTGCCGGGCTGTGAGTGGATTGGTTTGCCTTGATGCTTTATGCAGTTGATTCGAACTTTGCTGGCCCTGGCTTGCAGCACCAGCCAGCAGCAGGTCAGGTACCTTGAATGTACCCAACAAGCCCTTTCAAGCCCATGCAAGTACGGAGGAATTACATGCGATATATGCCTAACCTCACCGCGCAGAAAAGAAGGTACATCGCAGCCAATCCCCCGTCCTGGCCTGTGCCGCCCATCGTGCAGGTGCAGGATTTCGGCCCCAGTCAGATCCTATCCTGGCTTAGATTCTCTTCCCGGGGCTGCGACTACTCGCGAGTCTGCGATAGCTTGTAGGGTACAGTGCTATCTACGCGCCGATACCCATAGATAGCATCTGTTGCCAATCTTAGCACTCTACTCTGTACATACTCTCCAGTTCGTAGTAAACATCGCGCCAGCCCCCTCCTCCCCAAACACACCCCGGTCACACGCCCTCAACGTCAAATCTCCCTTTTGGCGCGCGGGATAGCTGAGACAAATAACCGTCCCGACACCACGATACTTTGCAGGGTTTACCTGAAACGGGTATGGCGATCGGTCTATCAGGGGGGTGTGGAAAGACAATTGTCAAATGTAATGATGATGATGCGATCCAGTGGAGCAACAACAGCAACCCCCTTCACTATATTTACATGCTACGATACAGTCTCATTGTTGTAGTGCTATCATAGTCCATTAATAGTCCATTAACAAAGACACGTAAAGCAAGAGTGGATCGCAGCTCCCAAAGGTTCAGACTGTCATCTGCACGTCCATCCAACCTAGTTCAACCTCCCACCACCAACACCCCCGTGCGCGATTCGCTCTACACCCGAGTCATGGCTATGTCTCATCTCCGGGTAAGGGGACCATTCCCATAGGCCCCAAAGGGTAAGGGAGTTAGACACCCACGCAGCAAGTGCAACGATCCAACAACAGCGGTGAAGGATTTGCACGTCCACACGGGCTCGGTTCTGGCCTTCAGGGCTGACCGCCTCCTGCGAGGTGTCCTGCAAGGTTTGTCCTTGCATGAGCCGAGCCGATCGAGGTCAAAGTATCAAGTATCAAGTATCAAGGTACTTGTACTTGTGCTTGGCTGTTTGTTGTACAGTGCTACAGGTTGGCGTAGGGTATCGCGGTACTATCGGGTTATACAGATCGAGGAACATGCTGAAGACTTTTTCTACATGATTCAATTGCGTTCTTTTTTGCCCTGGCACGGCATTGGGGAATGACGTGGAATAGTGACAAAGTTGTGTGGTTGCGATTCTTTTTTGGGTTTGGGTTTCACGCGCATCACGCGATGAGATTCCTGGATTTCAGCATTTCTCATTACATAGTAGCTGTGAGGAGTGCTAACAAATAGAAAGTGATTGTCAACTACCGACAAAGACAATATAATCCATAGAGTTTAACCACCAATCTACCTGAAATCAACTCCCGTAAAGAGAAGGACCTCACCACCTTACTACAGCACTACACCAAACTCGGAGCATACTACACTAGTTCACATACCTCATACCAGCCCCGACGCGATGCTATTCGCAAACTCGGAGATGATCTCTCATGTCATGTCGCCTTCCCACCCACCCTCCCACACATGATTTCCCGTGCCTCACACCATCGTCGCTGGTTTCCGTGCATTATGACGGCAGATCCTACGCAATATATTGCAGGGATGAGGGATATAATTCGTCGTGCACGGCTCAGCTTTTGATCTGGTTCACACACCTCCCCCTCCTTTCGTTCGGCTGTCGCCGTTGGCTGAACTGTAAATTGTAATAATGTAGGTCTCATATGTATGTATACATCTGGATCAATAATACGCTTATTCAGTCTACGTGTCGAGAGGTATAAACGGATGAGGGAAGTCTTTTATCCATGGCTCGGGTATAATCCACTTACATTGTCCTGCACGGCCGGAGAATGAGATAGGTGGTACGGGTAGCACACCCGGATATCCCCCAGTCCTGAACCTTGGGGCGAACTGGTATCGCGACCGGCACATCCAGCCAAAGAGTGCCTGTGTATGAACATTACAGAGTACATTCTACTAGATTAGCCTCTAGCAATAGCGTTACTACGATGTACAATCATATCATATCACCGATAATCATTAATTGGCCCCTCGAATTATACAATGATACAAGAGATAGTCTTGAGCAAATTTCGTCAACGACGCGCCGTCCTCCCGACTGCCCCCAATGATGATCATGGTGATGATCGTATCAGATGCGAGGTGCAACGTGTCGCGTTATTCTTTGCTACAATATGTAACTATTTCCTATTTGGCCCCGTTGTCCCCTAATTCCCGAAAGATTGGGACCGCTTTTGAATGGATGCTGACTGGGGGCCAGTATATACCGTGTAGTCAGTAGTGATAGTCTATCACAGTAGTCTTTGAAGCACTATTGATCGACTTGATACGGCGGAATAGTGTGGTGTCGCCCTGATAATCAGCCTTCTTATCAGACCCGTGGAAGTGAGCTCCGACTCTTCAGGGCTATCCTGGTCGGTTGACTTCGGAGAGCGTAGATACAGTACGAAATCACTCCGGAAACAGCGTACCAACTGGCCAGTTACGCCTCCCTCTAATATATCATGATAAGCCTATCCGATCCCGTAGGCCCAAGATAACAAAACAACGATATGGTCGGGTCATCAGATAGTCGATAGTCGATAATCGATAACTGCCTTTCCCCCTCAACCACTTTAATTCCACTTGACCAAACTCTATCTACGAATTCCGTCCATAGAGCTCTATACGGACTCTGCAGAGGCAACCACTTTCATTAGTTGAACCACCACGACCAAACTCCCGGGTTCGTGGACGTCAACCGTGGGACGCGTC
The DNA here is from genome assembly GCA_022985105.1 of Penicillium ochrochloron. NCBI lineage: Eukaryota > Fungi > Ascomycota > Eurotiomycetes > Eurotiales > Aspergillaceae > Penicillium > Penicillium ochrochloron. The sequence continues at coordinate 191,717 of JAAVMA010000003.1, forward strand.
CTTATCACCCAATTTCGGGCCTATCAGGGTTACCCCGCACGATCGTCGTGCCAGAGTCATGTCTGAATGCGATTGCAATGGGTTTGTGGTGGGATTCCTAAAATTCCGGTCGCATTCGTGAATCATGGGTAAGGGGGGTGATGTGAGGACTCTGAGGAGGCCTGGGTTTGGTTGGTATGGGACAGAGCCACGGGTGGTTGCTGATAAGGGAAGTCTACACGTAGTATGGAGTAGTTCTACACAGCTGTGAGTAAATGAGAATAGGAACGATATTTTGCTCCGTATTCCTCGTATGGACACGAGTTGGTCGGCTAAGAACAGATGGTTATACTGTACTGTCGGCTATCGAGCAGACATCATTATCTGTCGGTTGAGATAAGTATGAGATCACCAGCTTATCTGGCATCAAACTATGTTCGTACTAACTAATTAACTAAACTACGAACTCACTAGCTCCCATAATCCCACCCAACCCAGCGAAGTCGGCCAGTCCTACTGGGACACACTGGTCGTGTGCAGGTGCTCCGACTCCCGCGTCAGATCCAACTTGGGCATAGTATGGGGCAGGAATACCTCTATCGAGTCTAGTCTGACCTATCTCGGACTAAACAAGTTATCCACCTATCCACATACGCCATCATCGGGTCTAAATTCTAACCAGCTGACTGGGGCCGCGTTTTCCCCAGATTTTTGGTTTGCCCGCCTCCAGACCCCCTCGAACCTCCCCCCTTGGAAAACAAAGCACAGAATACGGGGTAAACAATAAAAGGTTGATAATGATCATGACAAAAATGATACAATCAACAAAAATGTTGGGGTTGTCTGGGGAAAATGGATCGGATCATCAGTCGGGTGATTAAATTATGCGGGGTCAAATATTCCAATATTGAGAATTGGCTTTTGGGGGCTTCGTTTTTGGTGAAATTGCTAGTTTGTAGTGTATTGGTTGGTGATGTCCCCAACAGTTATGGGAGTGAATGATCTCCCCCTCCTCTCTGTCTTTCGATAATGTTACGATACGTGTCTGATTTGGACGATCATAGTGACAGAACCTTTAACCTATCCAGGGGGGCTGACATCCCATCTCCGTTCATTTTTGGGGACGTTGCCAGGGTCTCGTGCCCCGTGCCCGGGCCGTTATACGGAGAAAGTGATTCCACGGTCTTCGACAGGTATCTGTTGATCAACGACGAGAGATCACAAAAAGCATAATGAGTTATTATTTTCCGGCACTAGACTACTATCTGCCGGCTGGGGGGCTGGACTACCGAAGGAAAGATGGCTGGCTTGGCCACATCCACGAGAGTCATCATTGGTGCATGGTGCGAACCTGGTTGAGGTACGACTCCCAAGTGGGCATGGGCATGGCTGGTCTTGAGCGAGTCTGTGTGTTGACTCTGCGACCGAGACGCACGACGCACGATACGTCCAGTAACTGTGCATATTGTACTGCAGCATGTACAGTACCATATCCACCGTATGTAGGTCTAGGTATTCTGTAGGTAGGCATGTACGTCGTACAAAGGTTAGCCGATGTACGCCATGAACCTCGTCTCCCGTAGGTCACTTTTTTTCTCCGGGTACAAACTCTTCATTCCGTACTGCAGGCTGAATTGGAATTGGAATTGAAATTGAAATTGACGCAAGGGAGATCGTGGGGGACATCAGGCCAGGGGAAGGAAGGTTAGTCCCTGACTCGGGTAGTCTCACCACTGTACTCTTTGGTTGTGATTGTACGGAGTACAGTAAGTAGTAAGACGGAGGGATTGCCGTTTGGCGTTGGAGTGCGTGGTTCATGCATGGTTAGTTTATTGCCTTTATGTTTACTTCTTTGTTTACCTTTCACTGGGTATCCAAGAAGTGATCTCACGCTACATTGAGTTCAATACATCCTCATCTTCATGACTATCCAGTCTATATCCTACATACTTACTTGATAGAGGGTAAGAAGATTCAACAAAAAATACGCATCCCCAATCTGCCAGAAGCGCATCTAGCAATTTCCAGCCCCGGGCCTCTACATGGTTAGAATGGCGGGGGCGAGACCTCCACATCATGGGTAATTGTGGTGGCTGGATTGAATCGTTTCAAATGACCCTTGACGAAAAGGTGATAGATCATGATTCGGGTGCGACAACAGTGTCTATGGGGTGATGAGGTTGTACAGTGAACACCATCCTAAGATGGAGGATTATCTACCATGGCTGTGAATAGTTCGAACATTTATAGGCCAAATCAAATAGATATGCCACACCAGGTCCTTTCCGGGAAACGCATTAGCCGCTAGCTTTATGGTTTTATCTAAAACAGCCATTAGAGAGCCAGAAGGTCCGTCAATTGTTGCCTGGGGTTAGAACTGTCGTGTCACCGGAGAATAGCTGGAAAGGTATCCGAGCCAAGGCGGCGCCCTACTAACAACTCATGTCAAAAGAACAGAGAATTACCGAGATATCACACTTTGCAAGATCTGGTATTTGTCTATATTTCGTTCATGACAGCCTTCAGGAGTTCAGCAGTCTGACAGGTCGTGTTTGTGTTCAACGGTTGCCAAGTCAACATGGCAACAACCTTTGGCAGTGGTGGCTTTCAGTTCGCAATGATTATATGTACGGAGTGCCCACAAAACGGTAGACAGCATGTGTTTACTACTTACAGTAGATACATAGCAAACAGACCCGTGACTCGTCGCCCTCCCAACGGAATAACCCCTCAAAAGTGCCGTATGTACATGGTCACATAGGTATACATCAACAGAATGTATCATAATAATACCCTCCTATGTACCTACATAGATGTGTGTGTACATGAGATACTCATATACAGAAATACAAAAATGCGTACACAAATTACCCTTACCTAAGCTCTTTGAGCTAGTTAGTTAGTTAATCTCTATTATTACTGCTCTGTCTTCGTCTGGGGTCCGGCGGTTACCGTCCGCAGCGCGATTTGCCACTCGGTGGGATACAGTTGCATGCTTCATACTTGCCCTCGGCCCACCACATTCCCCTCCCCCTGCCCTGTCAACGTCATTCTATATGCCTGTAACACACTCTATCGGTGGGTTATCGGTGGGTATCAGTATGACAGGGCCGATGGTGGTTATGTAGTGTCGTATGGGGTCACTTTGTGTGTTTCAATTGTAATCCCGGTGCTCTGGACCACAATTATGATGAGAGAGTGGGTTCTTACATTACTACAGTACGGAGTACATACACCTACTATTGTAGTAGTATACGTAGACAATGATGTTGAGACGTCTCTGAAACGAGCGACTGCCAACGAGAAGGGCGCATGTGGGGTTCCCGGCGCCAATTGCTTCTATTTACGATTTGCGGTGGTTACGGATCTTCTACCGAGTGGAATTTGTGATTGGATCGTTTCGGTTGTGACTGGAGCTACGCTGAGCTATTTTTTGAATGTACATAAAGCGATGCTTTATTACAGTAAATAATCGTACGTCGAGTACGGATACGGATAGATGCTGTTTCAATGTCGCCATGTCAGTGATGTGATGTGGGGTTGCTGGTTTGGTTGGCAACAGGCAAACAGATTCTCAATGAATCAGGGCCGAAGACTCGGACCAATGGATGGATGCAGTGTGAAACTAATTGATTATTATAGCAATTTGCATCATACTCAGAAGACTGCGTTCATTGATAGCATTGAAGACGAGCATAGATTTGCTGTCTCTGTCAAGTGTGTAGACACCCCAGCCGAACCTAAGTTTCTAAATGTTGGATGACAGTCTTCGATGATTGCAATAGTACGGTACAGTTGGTTTATTGGTACGATTTCCTTAGCAATTTGTCTTGTTCTTTTGTTCAAGCCATTGAGGACAGGTTGATCACTCTAGCAATCAATTGGGCATGGCGGAAGCTCCATTTCTTTCTGCCGAATATATATATCTCGGTCTGCGTTAAACTCCGCTGCAGTGCTGTAAGTCAATGCTAGATCCCAACTTACCCTACCTACATCAATAGATATTTATCCATCTGTACTTTCTGATTAAGATACGTTGATTCAATATTGCAGAACTTCGATTGAATACACATACCGGGCCTGTAGTCCAAATTTTGTCACTGTGTATCTACCTACCTTACCTACTACCTACCTATTCTGGAAGACCTTCCGTGGGATATAGAGACCCGCTAAGAAGCCATGGACTTAAAAACAATGACTTACTTACTACCTGCTTCTGTCCAATCTAAAAAAAGCCAGATGATGTTTCACCGTCCATCTATTCTTCCATCCTACCGGCAAAAAGTCAAGTCTCTCGTCCCCGGGAAGGCTCGAACTTCCAACCTCCTGATTAACAGTCAGACGCGCTAGCCGATTGCGCCACGGAGACGATTGATGAGGTGCTTTCAGAAGAAAAATGCACCAGGTATTTGGCTACAGCTCGCTAGGTGAGGAGGAAGGACGGATGGAAGATTCGCTTGCTATTTACGTAGAGGACTGCTGCGATCACACAAGCATACACAAGAAAAAGAAAATGGTATTGCAAATAACAACGAGAATCAACAGAACATGCTACTGGTAATGCCTCTAGTAGCATACCATGCCAGAAGCGCACAGAGAACTCGACGCAAACACCAAAAGACGGTGTCTTATGATCAGAGCGCCCACTCATCTGTCGTTTCCGAGGCTGCGATGAACGGCTTGTCGATCTGTTTGATGGCGTGGTCGCCACATAGAATACTATAAGAATTGATCAGTAACAAGGAACGGGCATCAAACCGAACCACTGTGATAGAGGATACATACCAAGCTTCAGCAACCAGCGCATCCAATTCCTTGACAATCTCCTCTCTCCGCGCAGAAGAGATATCTCCATTGCTCATCTGGGCCTGCAAATCCCGAATATACTTCTTCTTGCCTCCCGCACCTTCCAGCACCTCTTTCCCCAGACAATCACTGTGGAAGGCATGCTGGCAAGGAAAGACAAAGAATTGGCGGCTCAGGAGAGGCAGCGAGCAGATCCAACACTTCTCGCCCGGTTCCACGATCGCATAGCGCGTGTCTAGACCCGCAATCTCTGATCGAATCTGGCGGGCTGTTTGTGCCGAATTATCCATCTCCTGACGCAAGTCATCAATATGACGCGAGTAGATCTCGAGAGCGGTGCAAATCTCGTCTTTGAAGTCATCGATGACGACAAAGTCCGGGAAGAACGGGATGAGATCCTCAATATGAAGGAGCTCGCAGCGGCGGAGAAACTCGATTGCGTCTTTGATGCCTGTGCCAGGCTGACGAATCTTTTTCTCCGCAACTAGTAGCCATAGCTTCTTGCGAAGCTTGTCATTTCCCTCGGGGCGGTCTGCGACAATAGCGGCCAGCTCGATGTCGTCGTGTTCCAGGGCGAGTTCAACTGCCTGCAGGTACTGGCCCATGGCGCTGTAGATGTGGATGCACGACTGGACCCGCTTGTGCTGGATACAAAGTCGAAGAGCGAAGTCTGCATCATAGGGAGGAGGGGTTGATGGCTGCGATTGAAGATAAGTGAGAAGTCCTGACTCAGAGGCCGAGGAACTGGAGGCATGAATTGAGATGAGTGTGTTATGAACAGCTGCCGAGGGATTGGGGTGATTGACGATGATGAAGTTGAGGTAGCGAACGGCCTGGTTCTGATTGAGTGAGACGCTGGCAGTCTTGTTATAATTCAAAAGAGCAGGAATGAGTCGCTCAGGATCAAGGTTTGTCTGTCGCATCAGAATTTCGATCAACCCAGTAGCCGCATGGGTCATGAGTACGCTGCTGTACTTGTAGAATACATCAGGCTCGCTTTGGCGCTGGAGTACGTTCAATGCCTCTGACCATTTCTCTCGTTGAATCCAATAGGATAAAACATAGTTGTAGTCATTGGTAGCGGTTGCAAAGAAGAGTAGCTCTTGTTCGCGGCCATGGCTGCTGATAATGTCGTAAACCGTCTTCTTGTCCAGATCCGCCTTGTGTCTCGTGATAAATTCCTGAAAATCGGCTCGCATGTCACCCAGTTGATCCTGAACCTGGCCTTCGGTTGCACCCTCGGTCAGTTCTGCTTTGGTCGCGATGCTGTCGTCCAAGGAGTTTAGCTTCGACATGAAGAGCTCGACAAGCCAACTCGCGACCATGATTCGTTGCATAACAGATGCCTTCTTATAAGTCGAAAGCTGAGAGAGAAGATATCTCCGGAGAGCATCATACTCCTTGCTATCTACCATTGTCAAGCACACCTCCTCAAAGCCCTTGCTGCTCTTGCCCCAGACCTTCGCAGCCTCGAGGAAATTACCCTTTTCTGCCAAAAAGTCACCTGAAGCTGTCAAGACAGCATCGCGTTGCGCATGACCGTGGGCGTACTGAAGCGCTTCGTCGAATTTCTTGTCTTTGAGGAAAACTTTCCACACATCTCGATCCTCGTCGTTGGCCACAACCTCGAAGATCTTTTTGCTGGTAAAAAGCCAGTACGTGTTTTGCGTGAGGTCAGTCAATAGACCCAAGGAGCTTTGGCGAGGTTCTAGCACAGCCTGATCATATACAATTTCCTCATTCAGGCGGTTGACGGCAACCACTCGACCTTCGACCAGTGCCAGAACATGCCAATGGGTGAGAGTCATTGCAGAGATCGGATCTTGTATCAACTTCTTTCCTCCTCGTGCGGACTGCGATGCGGGAAACTTCGTGCGAGGTAGCATACTCGCATGGTCAAATGGAGTCTCGGATGAGAGCTGGCCATGGTAAATACCCTCCGCGCTCAACCATGCGAACTCCTTCTCTGTGAGCCCATCTGCCTGGTGTCCTCCTGCGCTCGAGGAGGAGGATACCGTCAATGCGGATGGCGCAGAACCTGACGGGTTTGAAATATCATGAATCAGAGCCGTCTCGCGCTGGAAAAGGTCGGCATATATGGATCCACCACCATCTCTTCCCCTGGTGGTGGTCCCTGTCCGGCCAAGGAAATGTACCAATTTTTCATGCGTTGCCACGAGCACTCGTCTCTGATCAAGTCTCGACGGGACCAATTCAGCACAGATGCCCGTGACTGGCGAGGCATCCGGGACTTTGTAGACTGCAGTGACATATTTCTCCTCGCGGCGATAGAACTCGGTAGATGGTTCAATGTAGGTCTCATACACATTGCCATCAGTTGTACCCAGAAGAATTTCGCGTGTCGAGGCAGTGGGAATAGACGGATTCCAAGCGACACTCTCAATAGAGACGCCCTTTAACCGAGACAAAGCCTTGGGCTGGCGCGACTGAGTATGGAGGTAGTAGTTCTCGCCGAGCGTGGTGGTGATGATCAGATGAGACGCCGAAGGGTCCAGGAACATACGTCGAATCAAACCGATCTCGGAAGACTTCTTGGGAAGGTCGATATCTATTGCGAATGGATATATAGGTTAGCTCGGCCCCGTACGGTGCGGCGGGGGTAATAGTTTGGGCTGTTTCCTGACCATCAATGTCTTCAGGGGTATCAAGATCAATCCTTAGGATCCGGCCTGTCGATAGGGCCAAGATGAGCACATTGTTTGCGACCTGAGCAGCCACAAAATCCGCCGCGATCGGGAATTGGAGCTGCACTTGTTGGACGTCGAAGATGGGTAAGGAGTCCGAAGGCTCCGTTAGGTTGTTCGGAGCCACATAACTGCTGGATCCATCCAGCGCCATGATGCGCAAACTGGTCGCTATCTCATGCCGACCGTCTCGAGCGTCAGGGCAAAGTTGGTGTAGCTTTCAGGAGCTTGACGAGCAACCGGAGGGGGGAGAGCTGCCTGGGAATGCGGAGAGCCAGTTCCTTTCTGCCTGAGGCAGGAATTGAGGCTGGGGCTTGCATACATCATAGTCTCACTCCAAGGAGTAGCTCTGCAAGAAAGATAAGTAGACATTCTTATGTAGATTTATCTCAGTCACAATATGAGATGTTAAGAATTAATACTACTCTACACTGTGAATAATAGAGCTTTTCAACTATACTGAATGAACTATACTGAATTTGCCCTCTCGAGCCCTAGACAACCATCGCCGGTCTATGGTTGATCCTTTTATCTCTTTGACAATATGCACTGTCCAATTCCAAAGGCAGTAGCTATCTGCATATAACAGCACATAGCCAAAGAACCTGGCTTTTCTTTCGACCATCGCGTATAAGAAGCTTCTGATCTTTAGAGCTTCCGTCACCATCTACCGTAAACCCTTTGAATTCCTCCTAGTATTTACGTTGCTTGGAGGTAGAAGATAATTCTGGACAAAATCTCTCATCCAATCCAAGAATGTGCAAATACGAAGCCGACCAGTACACTGGCCGCCTCAGTTGTGGCCATATATTCCTTACAAAACTCGAAAGATGCAACGAAGCCCTCCAAAGACCCAACCAAGAGCCCTGCGGAGGCTATCAGCCAGGAGCCTTAGATCCAAACGCTTCAGGCCCCGGCGATGTCTGGCGCTATATCCAAAAGGGTGGAAAGAAGTTTGTCGATGGACCATGTCCGCAATGCATAGAGGATGGCTACGAGGATATAACCCGGTTTCTTCCATTTCCCTTCGAACCAAGTCCTCTGAAGCGGTTTTTGACGGGAAGATCGAAGAAGAATGATTCGATGTACCGGCCACAAAGGTGGTATTCAACTAGTACTACACTTTATCGTCAGGGATGAATCTACAAGTGTACTGTATGGGTTTGATCTTGTCGGACCCGATAAGAATAAAATTGGTATTGCGCTTCATGCATGCTGGGGGTATCATTCATCATGGAACATGAAGCCAGGAGCTGGGAAACGCAGAAGAATTAAGTAAGAAATGAAAGTCACATAGGACTTGGGTATCTCGAAACTCCGCAATGTATGCAGTAAAAACAAGTCCCCTCCCTTCCCTCTCCATCCCCCATCTAACCTTCTCTGCTCCTCCTCTGTGCTCACATCACCACACACTCCCGGTCCGGCTTGCGACTCTTGTCCTTGGATTTCTCCTTGGACTTCCCCTTGGACTTGCCCCTTGGTCCGCGATCCTTGCCGGGTTTCTCCTTCGACTCCAACCTGGCTGGTCCCAGGTTGAGGTCGTCGGCCGCGGCATCGTCAGTCTCAATGGCGGACTCATCGGCTTCACCTTCGCCATCACTTGTCATCTTGTCTCGGCTCAGACGACCAGCGAAGCGAGAGATGGTTGAGCTAATTCTGTTGTCGCCGGGCTGGCTGCCCGCACGACTACCAGAATTGCTCTTGGTGTTCCGAGAGCCACGCCGAGAGAAACTAAACGATCCCCTGGCACCATCCCCTTCCATGGCCATCAAACGAGGTGACATCGACGGCATTGAACGAGGGGGCCCGATAGGGGGAGGATCTGAGAATGCCACACTCGAACGTCGCTCAGCGCTCGCGAGAGGCTGAGTGGTATTGTCCGGGCTAGTGATCTCAAAGCTAGGCCGGGCAGAGGTGACATCTTCGGTGGTGCTACCATCTGTGTCAACCGCTAGGCTTGACAGCTTTCGATACACATCGCCCATCTCGACGTCGAGTGTGACATCCGACACGAACGAAGAAGGTTTGTCCGAGAGATTGGCCAGGGATGCATCCTGGTCAATGGGAAGGATCTGATAGAAAAGGAGATAAGGAGACTCGGTCTTCAGTGCAGTCTCAATATCGATGAGCGTGATTCTATCAGGCCCAAGGTCGTCAAACCGCATCCAGTGCTTGGGCGTTTCGGTGCTTACTGGTGTAGCACTGTCCCGAGAGCTGGATGGAGCAGCGTTGGGGCTGGTACCCCGAACCAGGGCGATGTAGTGGCCCGAGTCCACCGAGGTTCCACGGTGACAGACTACCGCCTGCAAGGACAGCTTGAAATTCCCATGCATGGGAGCATCCTCATCCATGTTATCATCCTGGATGAAATGAGGGAGACCGATCTCAACCGGGATGTCGATGTATGTGTTGAGCCGGATAGCCTTCCCGTTTGGAGTAAACGAGTAACGCTTCAGGCACATGCCGAGAATGGGTCGCTTGGAGGAAAAGTGCGCTGCCACTTGAGCATCGGTGGTGGGTGTGTTATCTGTGTACCAAGCTAGATGCGAGAAAGTATGTTAGCTGAATTCTGTCATAAATGAAGACGAGAACTTACGGATGAGGCTGAAGAATTGCCACGCGGGCATCATTACTTCCTTCCTAAGGACGCCTCTCCGCGGCTGTTCCGCTGTGGGCGAATCTCCACCACCAATCTGCTCGCCACTGGTGTCCGGGATGAATCTCTCACGAACAATGCTATCACGCCGGCCGAGCTTTCGTGAGCCCATGGAGTCAGCAGCTCCCGAGAATGATGAGAACGGGCTAGCCTTCTCGGGTACAGGCGACGTTGACTGGGCCGGAGACAGGACAGGGGTTGTCTCAACTTCTTCGACATGTGCACTGAACCCCTTGGAAATGGAGAGTGAATCGACAGAGCGGGAGCTCAGAGTGTTGCGTCTTTCGAGATATCGCTTTACTTCAATTCGATTGTTGAAGTATGCTTCCAGGCAATCCTCAAGAGTGAGAATACTGCCGTCAGCTGGTTCAGGTGGGATGGCCACCTCGAGGAGCCGCTCGTTGATGAATTTGTGATCATCACTGACATCTTCCTTGCCTGTGTGGTAGATATCCATCTTGAGGGTAAGGAGAGGCAGTTCAAGCTTCTCAGTGATGAAAGTGAATGCCTCAGAGGCATCCTGCTGTCGAAGATTGGCTGCATCCTCCCATCCGCACTCTGCTAGAGCCTCCTGGATATGCTGGGTCTGTATACTTGAGTTAGCTCGGAATCATGTTTTTGATGAGCAGGCCGAAGAGACCCAGATGGATGATCAAACTTACGATGTCGGTAGTGATAAGCTTCCCCGCTCGTAGAAGATTCACCCAGAATCGCAGAAGGATAGCGAGTTTTCGGCGGGGTTCATCATTGAACGACTTGTACAGAATTGCCTCGAAGCAATCAAGTCGTGCGAACATAGCGAAAAGCAGTGCGTCCAAGTAGCAGGTAACACCCTGTCGGTTCTCGGCACCCAGAAGCTTGATATTGGGTGTGTAGGGCCGAATGATACCCTCAACGGAATCTTCCAGCAAGAGCAGGAGGCTGATGGCTTTCTCGACATCGTCTTTGGTGTTCTTCAGCGCATGTCGGACGTGCTCCTCTTCTAGTGTGCTGTAGCCAAGGGAGCGAAGGTAAGCTTCGACAGTCTTGACCTATGGGTTTATCAAAACAATTAGTACAAATTCATATCTCGCCCATTCGACTTGCAGTCATACCTTCTTTTCATGGTCATGACTGTCTTCTTTAGTTGCCTGCGAGACAAAGAAGCCTCGTAGTAGAGGCATAGAAGTATTAGAGAGGCTCTATATAGTATGCGACGTCAGTAAGCTTATATCGAAGCCATCAAAGAAGACCAGCGCTAGACGCAGGTGAGAGAAGACACATACCTCATCTTTACCATGACGGCCAGCACCTTTCTGCCGATCACGCCGGGTGAGGAAGCGATGAATCCCACTCATGGTTGAGTTGTTCCCAGCGAAACTGGGGTGTTGAGGTGGAGAGTGGGTGTCTGGAGGGACAACACCATGCGGGGAATAAGGAAGCTCTTAGTCTCAGAGCTTAGTTGAGGCTGCAGGATTTCAGCGAGGCACATGGGAAGATCATCTGCCCGAAGGGTGAACTGCTGATGCTAGCACGGGACAAAGCGCAACGATGAAGGGTGGTTAGGCAGAGCAATTCAGGGAGCAAGAGAGTGTCGAGAAGGGAAAAGACAACGGCCGATCGACATGAAGCTATCTGTTTGATCGCGTACTTATCGCTTTACGCGGGGCATCTGCCGTTGGCGCCTGAATTTGACGCCTGATCTATAAGGCGGCGTATGCCTCACGTGACCTTAGTAGCCCCCGAAACGCCTCAATGGGTATTTTCGACATTGGATCCATCTTGGAGGCAATGGATATATGAAGTGAGCTGTTAAGAAGATCAAAATATAACGAGATATGTCTATATATCAAGAGTGATCGGTCTTCGAGCCTGTATCTGATATTGTTGAGTATCCTTGAGCATCGTGGTTGAAAAAGCCGCAAATTTGGGGGTTCGAGACAAAGTAATATTGCCAATTGAAATGCTTGTAAGATATAGAATGTGTCAATACAGTATCTTCAATGATAAATAGTGATGTGGGTGATATCTCTCGGGATTAATGGTTGACAAGTCTACTTGTAGAACGACAGTAGAAGGATGTTGTTCTCCTCGCTGCCTCGTCGCCTAACCTTTCAGGCGCTAAAGTCTCAACACGTGACCCTCCGCTCCGTTGCAAACAATTTTCGGCCGCTGGACAGTTGGAGAACCTCCGATCCCGATCTTTACCACATTGCCATTGCTTGCAGAATGGCTGTCAGGGAATCATCAAGATACCTGGCACGGGCAGTGCCCAGGGCATTTGTGCCTTCCACTCGCGCGCAGGCCTTTTTGGGCCGCCGCAATGCCTCCGACGAGGCCCCGTCTAGGCGTCTGTCGGACCAGCTCGACGAGCTGGAAACCGCGTCGTCCTTGACCAGTCCTGTGTCAGAGACTGACGCGAAGTCATTTGACCCTGTGACTCGGGCCAAGGGTCGCAAGACTCAGCTCCCTCGTTCTCGGTAGGTTCTCTCAAGTCATCGTCCGCGTCCCTGGCGGAGGCTCTTCCGCAAAGAACTAGCAATTGACATTGACATCTCCTTTCTAGATACCAATTCCGTTCTCCCAAGTACGATCGCGGTCCTCTCCACCCTCACCAGCCTCCTCCTCCCTCCGATCCATCCTCCCGCCTGTTCGTCCCTGGCCCCTTCTCTCTCCCGCGCGCACAGCAGACCTACAACTCCACCGTCGCATCCGACATCCTCACCCTATGCTACGTGCACACGCCACCAGGCTTCAAGGCGCCCACCAAAGCCCCCCGTCTGCGCGAGTGGGACGACAGCTCCCCATACCATAAGAACCGTCCCCTCCGCGGACCCCGTGGCGGTGATGTCTTGCGCCTGCTCCGCAAGCCGATCAAGTTCAACAACATCCCCGAGGTTGAGCGCATCACGATCCACAGTTACGTGAAGGGTGCGGCGCAGGAGAACTCCGGTTGGTTGCATGTGGCTGGTATGGCAGTGCAGGCTGTCTCCAACGTGCGCGTGGAGACGTTCAAGTCCAAGGCTAGTGTTGCTACATGGAGCATCGCTCCTGGTCGTGATACTGTTGCAGTCAAGGCTGAGATGCACGGTGAGACTATGTATCACTTCCTTGGCAAGCTGGTTGATGTGGTTCTGCCTCGCATCAAGGATTGGCCTGGTGTTAAGGGGAGCAGTGGTGATAGCAGTGGCAATATCACGTTCGGTCTGGAACCGGAGCATGTTGCCTTGTTCCCTGAGATCGAGGTTAACTATGATATGTGAGTTGCCTCCCTTGTCTTGACATGTCTCGATTCTAACGTGTTTCAAAAAGGTACCCTCCCAAGATGATCCCTGGTTGCCACATCACCCTCCACACCACCGCCAAGTCCGACAAGGATGCCCGTCTCCTGCTGAGTGCCATGGGTATCCCATTCTACGGAAAGATTGTGCAGTAAAGCACTAGAACGGGAGACTGTACCCCTTCTAATGTTGGCTCGGTTTCTCATCTTATACCACACCCGGAGCGTTGTGTTCCTATACAACCTGTAACTTTAGAGGTGACCTGCATAGTGGTCACTGCGATTCACCAAACATGTGTATTATCTCCATTTTATCATCATTTTACTTCGAGCGAATCAATTTTCAAAAATATGTCCTAAGAAGAAGACTAGGAGCTCTTACTATTGTAACTGGGAATTGGTTTACAACACGGTAACATTTTGTGGTAGTTTCAATGCATAACTCACGACCCATTCATCTGTTTCTATAGAGGATCATAACTCTGGTAAAAAGCGCTGCTTCAAAACTGTCGAATCATTTCCGAAAAAAAAGGGAAGTGAGTATGAGTAGCCGGGCCAAAACATCCCATGCTATAATAACCCACAACCCCCAAACCCCACCACATAATACATGAGAGAATCATTATACAGACTCAAGAAGGTAAAAAAAGAGCAGAAGAACTATATAACATGCATCCATCCATCTACGCAATCGGCGCTGCCAAAAACTTGCACTTCAGCAACTCATCCGCAGTAGGCCGCTTCTCATAATCAAGTTGGAAAGTCATATCGAGGAACTCGACCGCTTCGGGACTAACATGTTCCGGTGCAGGCGGACGTGCCTGATTACTTCCAATAGCGAAGATAGCTTGCAACTGACTGCAGTCCGGGAAGGGGTGAGCGCCGATGAACATTTCCACGACCAAACAGCCCAAACTCCAGATATCGGCCTTTTTGGTGTGGGCGGTTTGACGGACGACTTCGGGAGCCATCCAGTAGACACTGCCTTGCATCGAGGGACGGTGTAGGTGGCCGCCGCCGCTGCTGGCGCGGGAGCCGAGAACCGTGGAGGCTTCGACACGTTTGGAGATACCGAAATCGGAGATTTTGACTCCGCCTTTGTTGTCGACGAGGATGTTGGCGCCCTTGATGTCACGGTGGATGATGTCTTGACTGTGGAGGTAGGAGAGGCCTGCCAAGATTTGGCGGACGAAGTTCTTGACGAGCGGTTCTTGGAATGTGTTGTATTGCTTGAGCATGGTGGCGATGGAGCCACCGGGGACGTACTCCAGGAAAATGTTCAGATACTGGTCATCGGTCGATGTGCCGAGGTACTGTACGATATTGGGGTGGTGCATCCCCTGGAGGAGCTCGATCTCGTGCTTCAATGCAGTGACCATGTTGTTCTTACGCTGATCGAATTCCGTGCCCTTGGTAGCCGACGGAATCTCGACCTGCTTCACGGCCATCAGCTCACCAGTGATAGCGTGGAGAGCCAGGAAGACACTGCCGAAGGAACCTTCACCAATCAAAGATCCCTTCATCCAGTTCTTCGGGGCGAAGTTGTTGCCGGCCAGGAAGTCGCTCATCAGGTTTGCGTCGTCTTCCTCGCCGTCGTCAGCAACGAGCACGCTGAGTCGATCGTTGGAGGAGCCACCATCGGTAGCGATGACACTGGCGCTTTCGTCTATCATACTCTGGCGAGAGAGGTTCGGTTCGTCCGAGCCACTGTCAAAGGAGACATAGGACTTGCGGTTGGGCTCGGTGGGGGACTCTTCCTGCAACGGCTGAAGAGAGCTTGAAGCAATGGAATCCCGATAAGAGGCCTGGGGCAGGTTGAATTTGGAAATAGAGAGAGGTCGCGAAGCGCGAGCAGCCTGTGCTCCACCTTGCGGTTGGAACCAGGTGTCGGCGATGTTGGGCATCGGAGGGATAGGAGGCAATGGTGGGAGAGGCGGAGCGTCTTTGAGACTTGACGCGACACTGTAGTTACTGACAACACTGAGGCGGCTGGCAGCACGGCTGAGACGTTGTGATCTCCGCATTGTCTTCGCGATATCTTCCCTGTCATGACTGGGGAAGAACGACTGGAGCTCGTGAATAATCATCTCGCTGGGTGGCCGTTGTCCGAAGAATGATCGAAGCTTAGTAGCCACATGGTTGCGATCGGCGTCGGGCGATGGCTGATCTTGATCATTTGAAGCAGATGGACGATGGCGGGGGCCCACTGGGGACAGTGGCTGTTTAGTATTAATGACATTCCAGGACTCGCCGGTAAGTTGTTGGATCTTGTGCTTCTGGCGAGGATTGGACTTATTAAGAGCGTTCTGGTGCGTGACCTGACTCTCGTCGAAAGCGAGCTGGGACGCGCGGCGAAGCTCATCGACGTCTGGCTCGCCAGCGTGAATCTTTCGCAAGATCAATCGCCCCCGTTCGGACTTGTTATGGCCGTCACAGATCTCCATGAGCTCGGTCTCCGTCAACCGCCTGCAGTTTGACAGATCCGGGTCCAGGCCATCCAGGACGTAGAAGCAGTAGTTTCGATATTGGTGTTCTGGAAGCTGCAATTTCTTGAGGACGCAGAGAATCACTTCATCCGGAGTCTTGCAGTGCCGGATATCGAGGACCTTGGTCTGACCACCGGTATAGATGACTCGAATTACAGGAGAATTGGGTGGAAGGGGGCCCATTGTGAGACCGTCTATACTGGGATTGCGGGGATGTGAGCTTCCCCGGCCGCCATCACTAGGAGTACTCGGGTTGCGGCCGGATCCCGAGCCACCAGAGGATGGATGGTTGAAATAAGAGTCCTTGCGCCAGTCGCCAGGAGACGTGGGGGACTTGCCCGAATATCCAAGGCCATCCTCCATCAGCTGGGACATGCGTCTGTTGGGAAGACGCATCGAGGAGAGGCGTGAGTGATCGGAATTCAAGGCAGCTGTAGAGGCAGCGAGGGTATTCTACAATGATGAAAGTTAGTGCTTGCCGAGTAGGTCGAGGAGATGATCTAGCAGATATACCATATTCTTTTGCCTTGGATTGATCATGGCTTTGTTTCGGAGCTGCTTGATAGCCACAAAGATGCGTACTCGGTCGCCCACTTTCTTGATACCCATCTCCTGCAAGATCTTCTGGTCGCAGTCGATTAGGTTGTCTCCATTAAAGTTATTGGCTGCGCGATGTCAGTGTCTTCCACTCAAGACTCTTTACTAACGCCAGGGATGAAATCACCTCTGAAGATCGACTCATATTGGCCGCACTTGATGCTATGCAGCCACGCGACCACCTTCTTTTCATCCCAAGCCCTGGAGTTCAGTCAGCATCCATCCGATTGTCATGTCCATTCGTCCCAGCCCTGATAAGGCCTTACCGAACAGCCGATAGTTCGTCCTGCCCCTCAGAAAACTCTGACTTGGTCGGGCTGCTATATCCCATCCCCTCCGGTACTTTTGTTGCCGTCATAGGGCGTTGTGAGTTCACATGGTAGGCCGTCGCGGTCTGGGAGTTGTTCACGCCCAGGGGAGCGGCATATTGAGGCTTGGAAGCCAACATGATTAAGTCGTAGCGCGTTGTCGTTGGCCTCGTCGGTATGTCTCGTAATTCCTCCGCCGATGGGCCTCAGTTCACAGCGCCCCTTCCTCCGCCTGTCCTTGGCGTCTCTTCACACCGGGATCGACCGATCGGAGAGTTATCGAAGGGATGCGGGGGATCGGTCAACGCATAATCTCGGAAGTCCCTGCTACTTGGTCAGTACCCAGTATCGACGAGATTTCTTTGATCGTGGCCGCTATCTCGGTCGCTCGACGCGCGGGAGATGGGAGGAGTCCCGGCGGACCAGGCTGAGAGGGGCAAGGCGGAAGTCGGCCCTCGCAAGCTTATAGTCGAGGGACGTATCGATGCAGGATGACTGACCGTGTAGCACAATAAGGTCCTAGTACTCCCGGATAGTTTCAATCCCCCGTCAGGCTGGATTGGAATGAGGGGGGAGGAGGACTGTGGTCGCAGCTGCTACCAGGCGTCTGAGCTTTTTTGGGGGAAAGAAGATCGGGTGGACCACTTAGTGTGGTCGAGATCGGGCGTTTATCGAGATGGGCACGATAGCCACCTTAAACTCCCCACTTATGGACCACACAGAAAGGGTTGAATAGTTTCTGGGCTAGAGAATAGGTGGACAAAAGGCGACAGGTAGGATGAACAGCAGACGATGGGTTTTGTAGCAGGAGGAAATCTGAACCCGAGAGGAGTCTCTGTATCAGACGTAGTGGATCAAGGGGTCGGTTCAGCATCCCCCACGAGTTTCAAGCCTGGACAGTGGACGCTAGATGCTGGGCAAAAGTTACTGGTACAGTGGTCTACTACTGTGTACATACGGGTGACTACTGCACGCTGAATGGAGGAGGTTTCTCTGGCGTGCTTGCACTGTCTCATCCCTTGTACGGCCACCGGGCGAGACCAGCCTTAGCAGAGGTACATAGTAAGTAGTATGTAGTTGGTTGTATTGCTTTTTTCGGGTAGTTAGCCCTTCTGTCATTGATGATTATGGCCCTGTCTTCCGTATATATGTGCTAATGTTGAGTATAGATATAGGATGCAACTGAGTCGTGAATGATGATCTTGTTTCCTCCCATCTTGTTCCTATTTTCGTGTATCTGCCCCACTCGAATTGAAACAGCGGCTCTGGCTGAAACTGGCTACGTCCGTGGGTTAGTCTGGGACGGACCCAGTGCTATTTTGCCGATAGGCCAGTAGAACTGTGTATGTACTGAAGTGCGACTGTCGACTGCAGTAGTACAGTAGGTGTAGAAGTACTAAGGGTCTTCCAAGTTGGTATTTGGAGTAGTCACTTCTCTTGAGACCAACCCATTTCAGATCTAAACCTACTGTGACTCTATCTACTGGGAATGGTTTGACCAATAGGAGATTGACCAGGAGGATAGGTTGCTACAATGTAAAGGCCATAGGATTTGGAAGTAGAATGACAAAGAATCAATGCAGGTACCTTGAATGATTATGAGCATGTTCCAAAATCATTCGAGCAACATGATCATCTATCTCACTACTTACGATAAGTTTACATCAGGATCATTTAAGATGTATAGAGCCATGTCCCGACTAGATAAATGCAAAACAATCCCAATGTGGTACCTCAGGCAATCATCCATAAGATAACATAATGCAACACAAACTCAACTGGAAATACATAATGATGGGTCAATGCCGGGAATTGCCAATGCCCTACGTAGCTTATTCAGTACTGAGCTAGTTGCTCAGTAACAGCTCCGATCCGACTGAAGTGCCGCGGAGTGGCTCCGGGCAACAGGAAACAGGCGGCTCTTCCGCGGTAATGCAATTGGATAGTCCCACTTACTTAGGAAGGACTGGATAGAGTAGACACATCATAGAATTGCAATGTTATCTTAGTATTTTAGACATTGGTTGTATATATTCTTCTCTACTCTGTATGCTGTACCTTACCTATATAGCAATCAGCATTCGCAGGTCCGTTCCTTCTCCCCTCGGTCCTCTCCGCACCAGTGGAGTCCACATCTTTTTCCACTGCGGTACTATTATTTCCCGTGCTCATGCTTAGGACTGTGTAATTCATGTGCTTCCTGTCTACATATGTCTATATTCTATATGTTCTATATTCTTATAGCTAGTAAGTCTCTCTTTTACAAGTAGTAGCCTGCTTATAACCAGGGGTTACGACCACCTTCCCCCCGGCCACTTTAGTACTACTACTAAGTAGGTAGGTATGATGCCTGTGTGTATTCCAGCCCAACCATACCCAAAGTACCTTTGATGTATCTGGTCAGCATTGACTTTCCCTCGCATTGGATTTACTTGTCCTACTACTCTATACTCACTAGCTAAATCAATTCCACGTGATCCTTGTCTCCCCTCAGAGATCAGATCCAAGCCGAACAAGTCCCCCCCGTCTCCCCGTCCCGAAGAGGCCCCAAAATCCCAAAGAAAAACCAAAAATCCCCACAATTCCTTTTTTCCCCGCTCAGTTCCTAACGGACCTCAAATTCTTTCCCCTCTTCTTCCCCCCAAATCCCGCAGAAAAACCCCCAACCCTATCACCACACCCCCCATCCGAAATATACCATGGAGGACGAAAAGACCGCAAAAGTTAAGAAGAAGAGTGCCACTCACCGCAAGTCTCTTTCCTGCGAATATTGCAGTCGCTCGTTCGCCCGCTTGGAACATCTCCAACGCCATCTCCGCACCCGTTGAGTAACCCCCCTCCCCCCCCCTCGAACTCCACGAGTCTGGTCAATTCTCCTAATGTCGGACAACAGATACCAAAGAAAAGCCTTTCTCATGTGACATTTGCTCCAAGTCCTTCGCCCGGAGGTAAGTCCATGACGTTTACTTGGGGTCCCCCTTGCTCCTCGTGCTGCCACGGTCCTAATCCCCAGCCCCAATTGCTTATATTCCGGCTCTCTAGTGATCTACTGGTGCGACATGAGCGATTGGTGCATCCTGCCGAAACTGCGGCCGGTCGAGAACACCGTGCCCATAACGGCGACAACCATCACCACGAGATTGCAATCCAGTCGACGATAATTCAACCCGCCGCCCATCATGAATCCCGCATGCTAGAGCTGGCCGATGCCATCCCGGTCCATACCCAAATTCCCCCTCCACCTCCCGAGGTGCAGATCCAACCTCCCCCGATCGTCGAGACTACCCACTTCAATCCCTCTTGGGGCTACGACCTCAATCTATTGTCGCACGCGGCAAGTCATGTCGCATTGGAAGGACAACAGGAGAGCCTGGAGTCCATTCGAAAACAATCCCATGCGGTCGGCACGCCATCTCAAACCCTACCGCCGGCCCCAGAGAGAGGAATTACCGATAATTATGGTGTAGAACCGTCGATTCTTGACCTTACCGACCTAGGTGACCCGGTACAAGACTTTACGGTTTTTCTAGAGAGTGTGGGCTTGTCGTCCGACTGGGACTCGGGGGTATTCTCATCGGTCGAAGAACCCATGTTACCGCCAAGTCTATCAATGGATTCTAAACCACAAATTCGAGAAGCCACCGCATCGACAAGGTTAGGGGGCGACCTAATGAGTGATCCACGCGGTCCCACGGACGAACAGCCTTCCTTCTCGAATTTCGGGTCTAGGTTACCGTCTCTACAGCCCGAGTCTCACGAGATCGAGGATCGTATTGGTCTCTCTGACGAGGGCTCTCGACCTGCATGGGATATAACCAATGCTGATCGACAAGCTTTCGTCCAAAAATTGGAAGAGTTCTCCTTTGTTCTCCCCAAGGGATTTGTTCCCCCGTCACGGCATACCTTATCCCGCTTCTTCGCGGGCTATATCAATGGCTTGAATGAACATCTTCCCTTTGTGCATGTGCCGACATTGTCCATTGCCAAGTGCTCTCCAGAGCTCACACTGGCCACGGCAGCCGCTGGAGCACATTATCGCTTTGAGAATGGCCGAGGAATTGACCTCTTCCATGCGGCCAAAGCAATTCTATTAGAGCGTCTCCGCCGGAGGGACAGCCGGCAAGTACCTCATCCATCGTGGAACTATATTTCTCCTCCATCGGGCTTCCACAACTCGCGTGGTTCATCAATGATCTCGAACACAGCGAGCAGCCCGTTTCAGAGTCAGCATATGCATAACCCGCCTATGAACGCATCCATTTATACACCCGATGACTCCGATGCACACATGGAAGTGATACGGACGTTCCTGCTGCTGACTGTATTTGCGTCCTGGGAGAGACACCCGGAACTACTGCGGGAGATTCTCTCGCTGCAAAGCACGTTGGCAAGGCTTGTTCGAGAACATGGTTTGTCGGAGCTTCCCCCGACCCCCGAGCCTATTAGCTGGGAGGAGTGGGTTCGTAGAGAGGGCAACAGACGGACAAAGCTGATTGTTTATTGCTTCTTCAATCTCCACTCCATCATGTACAACATTCCTCCCTTGATTCTCAACGGGGAGCTGAAGTTGAACATGCCCTGCTCGCACGACCTTTGGAAGGCTAACAATGCCGCCCAATGGCGGCGCCTTCAACGTGTTCGACAAGGATCGGATATTCCTTTCCAAGATGCATTTGCCCGACTCTTCCTAAAATCCTCGACCTCCTTCCCTTCAACTCCTATCTCCCCATTGGGTAATTATATCCTGATCCATGCCATTATACAGCAAATCTTCTTTGCTCGGCAACTATGCCTATCAGCACCGAATATGCACGGGACTAGCCTGCGACAGGAAGATCTCAACGTGTTGGATAACTCGTTGAGCGCCTGGAAGGCTCTGTGGAAACGCACGCCTGAATCCAGCATCGACCCTCAGAACCCTGCCGGTCCTATTGCATTCACCTCGACTGCACTGCTGGGCCTCGCATATATTCGACTTCACGTCGACCTGGGACCCTGTCGCCACCTGATCACTCAAGATCCACATCAAATCGCCGGAGCTCTGGGCGAATCCCCACCGCTCGTCCGCAGCCCGCGACTGATCATGGCACTTCTGCACTCCGCACACGCCCTCTCGATCCCCGTACGACTGGGTATCGACTTCGTCGCTCGCACACACTCCTTCTTCTGGAGTATCCAGCACTCGCTGTGCAGTCTGGAATGCGCATTCCTGCTCAGCCGGTGGCTGCTCGCCATTCCCGCGACGCAGTCCGAGCAGCGACTCTCGGAACACGAACGAAAACTCCTCCTGTGGATTAAAAGCATGATGGATGAAACCGACATGGCTGTTGATCCGCCCGGAGCACCGGACCTGGAGTTCATGGCGAACCCGTACAAGGTGCGCCAGCTCAGCGTTGCGATCGTGCGTGTGTGGGCGCGTACGTTCAAGGGGAATACCAGCTGGGCAATTGTGGATTTGGTTGGGTCCAGTCTTGATGCTTACGCGGATCTTCTGGAGAGCTGGACTGCCTCTTAAAAAGATAGGTTTGGGGAATAGGAAAAGCAGGGATGTGAAAAATATCTCCTGCATGATCGATCACGCCTCGGCCAGTGGCACTGCCACTTAATGATGCTTTTTTTCCCCTTTGGACCATTTGGCTTTTTGTTTTGACGAACATGATATCTAGCGGAGTTTTTTTTGAGTTTTTGTATATGCGAGGTTTTGGGATTGATCAGTTTGGGACGTTTGATATTCATTTCTTGATGAACGGTCTGCTTCTCATGGTCTTGTATGTATTATGATTTTCAGCCCTTGTGATTGCTGTTTATACCCGGTGATGCGCGCGCGTTTTTCTTAGCCAGGGCATGGAATGATGATTTTATTTGGCCCTGATTGGCTTCTTGCTTTTCTCTTTTTTTTCTAAAATGAATCGACCTTGGCCTGGTTGAATGAAAGACTCGGTATACCCTGAATATTGTTTGAGGATCCTATTTTTATCATTCTTACTTACTAGAAAGGTGTTTGGTGAGGGACATCGTGCTTAGGATTGAAATTCTTTTCGATTAGCTGGATTGCTATGGGCCCGAGGTACATTAAGGGCAATTCTTTATGCATTTCATCAAGTCATAACTTTTCACTCCTCCCACACCCACTCGTTCCACAGTCAAGTCATGCTTATCCACACGATAAAAATGACCATCAAGAACTCTTCTGCGGAGCTTTAGTTCGATTCCTCATCACACTCGCCGGAACAAAGCGCAACGCAGACATAGATTGGGCCAGCCCATCTATATCCATGTCATTCGATGTATCCTCAGTTCGAGCAGGAGACTGAGGTTCCGCCCTCTGTGGAATAGTCGGTTGAGATACCGAGCTCCGACGCCGCAATCGTCCCTCCTGGATGGAAGAGATGGACGCCGAGGAAATGCGGCGTCTGTGGCTCTTGTTCAACGGTCTTAGCAGTGATGTCTGTTTGTCGATGCCGTCGTTGACGATGTAGAAGTTGTATGTCTGAATTAAGTCAGTATATCAGTTATCAGTTATCAGGTCTGAGTGATAGAAAGGGACGTGGAAACCCTACCCGTGGGAACATGTGCTTGTCTATCAAATGGAGTCGCCGTTTCTGAGGTGTAGAGCATTTCCGCTCGCAGTCCTCGGTGAAGCATCGATACTATCCCAAGAAATCAGGTTAGCAAGTTGAACACTTGAGGGAAATATATCCCATTCGCTCAAACCCCAAGGTCATCAAGAATACATACAGTCTTCTCCCCCCTCGCCCTCAACGCAACCACAAGCGAATCATGATTCTCCTCAATATGAAGATTCAAAAAATGCGCCGTCGGAAAATTCTTACTACACTGCGAACAGCGATTGACATGCGCCTGCTGATAATGCACTTCGTAATCCTCATACGAGGCAAACGCAATCGTCTCCCGATGAGGCGGTAAAGCGCAATGCATCACCTCGACGAACGGGACGTTTTCCTGGTGGGGGATTTTGCTCCGATCGGATGCTGGCTGCGTGGTGGTTACGCTGATTGTTGAGGCGGATGGGGAGCTGGAGTCGGAGGGTGAGTCTGGGTCGAGGGAGGGTGTTGGACTCCCTGTGCGGCTTTGGGAGCGTGAGCGTTTGGCCATTTTGGAGGGTTGCGCTTGGGGGGTTTGGGGCTTGGGGCTTGGTTATTGGGTGTGGTGGATTGTGACTGATCGGACTGGGGCGGGGCCTGATGCAGGCCAAGGTGCAGTAGTGGGATTAGGGAGTGGAGGAGGTTTGGAGGGAAGAGGAGGAGAGTAAAGAGATGGGAGGTTGGAAGGTGAGAGATGAGAAATGAGAAGAGAAAGTGAAGTATAGAGAGATTAGGGCTGTTTGATTGATGCGACTCGAGAGATGGAATGAGACTGATTGTAGTTGAATATTCACCACCAAAAATTCGATTTATACATCAAGTAATTATAATACTCTTTACATATCCTGAACTGCTATTTTTTTGTATTTTAAACCAGTATCTTACTATCTTTCCCCTTCTCTTAAGATCCACCAGCCACAGTCGCACTGCCCGCCCATTGGGTGCAGCCACAGGAGATTCCGCGGCAATACTCCACGCCTCGACTCTCTCTCTCTCTCTCTCTCTCTCCACGCATTTTCCCAATCTTTCGCCGAGATCCTCTTTGATTGTTTCCCTGCTCCATCTCTCACCTTCCACCCACCCCCTTATTCGCCTTCGGGTGTCCCGATCTGATGGCTTGTTCACCGCTGCCTTCGCCTGCAGACGTCCATCCAGCCATAGCCATCTGACGAGGTCTACGGTGGGGTGGTCAATCCGCACGTCCCCAACTTGAGCATGGCGTCCTCGTTTCAGGATGCGTGGCAGTCAGTCTTTTCCTCCTTGCTTTGCGTCTCTTTGCTTTCATTCGAAACCCCATGAAAACAAAACTACAACTCGAAAAAGGCAAATCATTGACCTCACGGCATACAGAACTGCGCTCAATGCCGAACAGGAGCTGTTGCGCTGCCTCGCTGAGAAGGAGCCGACCTTTGCCGAGATCTCGCAACTTTCGTCGGAGTGAGTCCCCGTTTTGCGATCAATATGGCTGTTAAAGATCTTGCGCGCTTTATCAGAGAAACACTTGTCTAACTTTTACGTCATTTTGTCCAGATTCCGCACTGCTTGCCAAAATGCGATCCTTCTCGATTTCGATACCGCCCGTGGAGCCGATGTGGAGGGTCGCCTGTGGGATGCGCACCTGAAACTCAACACTCGGTTCCGCAAGTTGCTCGCTCGTGTGAGTAGATGGCTGATTCGTGGTGGCAGGAAGTAGGAACTAACTTGTGCGGGTTTGAATAGTATCGCGAGGAGAACACCAAGAAGAGACCCGTTGAAAAGCGGAAGCTTGAAAAGCATTATTTGGATTTTATCAAATCGAGCCAGCGCTTCTACCGGGGTTACATCCAGCATTTATCCTCGCATTTCGGAGGCATCGTGGAATTGGAGAAAGTGGCGCGCAAGTTCAATTTTGAGAGTGCGCAAATGTCTTATCCCCTCTGTGTGCGATCTACAGAGCGCTAACATGTTTTCTTTTTCTTTTTCTAGACCTATCCGCTACCCCTCCATCTACGATTACGACAGAGTTGCGCTTGCGCATCCTTCAATCTTGCCATGCGACTCTCATCAGATTGGGTGATCTTTCTCGGTATCGGGAAACTGAACTTGCTAGCAATAAACGCAATTGGGGCCCGGCCATTGGATACTATGATCTGGCCTCGGTCATCTACCCTGCATCGGGCGCATCGCACAACCAGCTGGCGGTAATCGCGCTCGCCGATGGCAACCACTTCCGAGCCACATATCACCTCTACCGGGCGTTGTCTGCCCACAATCCGCATCCCTCCGCAAAGGGAAACCTGGAGATTGAATTCAAAAAGGTGATGAATCTCTGGGCCAAGCGAGAGTTGATCAAGCCAGAAGATCAAGGCATTCCAGGAAAAGCATTGGCACCGTGGTTTGTCTATCTCCATGCGCAGTGTTACAAAGGCAACGACTTTCCCGAGCATGATGAGCTGGAGAGCGAGGTCATGAGCCAGTTGGCTGTTGACATCAGGGAGCGCTCGCATGAAGGAACGCTCCAAAAGTTCTGTCTTGTCAATATTGCCGCAGAAGACTTTGCCCGAACTCGGTCTACCGAGGAGTCAGTCTCCAATGCACGCATGTTCTTCCAGCGCATCAATGTGAAGACCTTCTTCACATTGCTGCAGATTCTTCTAGTCGAGCTTGAGCGGTTTGCCGGTGAAGACTCTGGTAACAGCAGCAAAGACTCGAAGAATGGTCCTGACAAGGTCACTGTCGTTGCTCGACGGATCTTGCCCGCTTTGCGCCACTACAGCTCCTGGCTTCTGACCACCAGCGACTTTCTTATCTCATCAAAGGAAGAGCAGGACTCGTCTCTCACGATTCAGATTCACGAGTTCTGGAAGATCTACGCAGGTACCCTGACTCTCTTGGCATCCACATTTGATGTCGTTCATCTTCCCGAGATCGATTACCTCCTAGAAGAGGATGAAGAAAGCCTTGGCTTTGCGCCATTGGACCAAGCGGCGACTTCTCGACGATACGTCGGTACAGGTGATCAGCTCAAGCCAAGGATGAACGATCCAGGTGTTGAGAGGAGCCATCCAAACATAGAGATGCTCTACCGAATCCGCGAGTTTGTGATTGATGGTTTAGACTTGGTCGTGAGAAACGTACGTTGATTTGTCTAATGACTTGAATATTGAAGGTTCTGACATCTTATAGAAAATTCCCATTGCCCTTGTGGATGAAGAGGACAAGAAAACTTTCATCTACCAGGAGGATGGATTGCCGTCTCAGTTCTTCTCTAGCCCCAATGGTCGCCAGAATACCCTCACGACACCAGTCATTGAACGAGAGGATATCCCGCCAGCAGGTCAAGATTCGACCGCTGGCACCGAGGCGCGCAGCATGTACGGCGACTCGCAGTCTGCCTCGGTTTCGGCCTCTGCATCAATGTCGGCCAACATGCACCGCATCGTTGAGGATGTTGAGCGCTTGGTTGAGTCTGATACCTACGAGAATGCGCCCAATGTCGACCAGTTTGCTTTCCTGCATGATTCTGGAAAAATGCCCACTCCTTCAGCTCGAATGCCGCCAAGCATCAATGCCTTCCCGTTCAGCGAAAAAATGGCACAGCCACTCAGTACACCTATGGCCCCTCCTGGTCTAGGACCACCTGTCACCAACGCAGCAGAGGCTCTCCGTGCATCAGTCTCCCAATCTTACACACCCCTCCCCACGCTCCCCAGTATTCCCAGCATCTGGAACACCGGAACGCCCGCACCCCTGCGAGACGGTACTTCCCCACGCACACCACCCGGTCTCGGACAACCCTCCTCAATGAACCCAATGGGTACGATGAACCCCACCACCACCGGGTCTCCATCGCAGGACCAGATCACAAACGATCTCCTCCGACACAACCGGATGGCCCAGACCCAACTCCCCACCCCCCTGGATATGTCAAGCTCTATGCCGGCATGGTTTGCCCAATCCAACGTCCATCCAGCAGACAATTGGGCCCCAGATCCACGCCGCTCGTCCTACATTGACCCCAGCCAGCCAATCTCAAGCGGATACCCGACTCAGCAATCGTGGGCGAATAATGGCTTTATCGCCAGTAGTCTTGCTTCGGGTACCGGGCCCTTCAACTCGGGATTCAACGACCACCGCAAATCGGCCACTCAGCTCGGCGCTATTGGTCAAACTCCACCTTGTGGACAGGGCGGTTGAAGGTTGAGTGCGAGTTGCCTACCCAGTATTAATTGCATGTGTGCATGAATTTGTACAATCTGCTGCCTGAGCGAGAATCATGACTCAAGGCACGATTACATGCTCGGTTACTCTGGTACTAGCATGGATCTGCTTTGTTTTCAATGGGGCAAGAACCACCACTCTACACATGGAAGAAGGGATAACATTGGGTATTCGAGATGCATCTGGGTCAACCCCAGTTGTCAAGATCTCGATAAACTACCTACTCGATTCCAGCAGGCCAAGAGTATTCCTCATTCTAGACGTGAGATCCAACGAAGCCCCATTGGACTCTTTGACGTGGTGGATCTTAATAACTTGGTATCGTATCCCTGAGACAGTTCCCCCATTTCCCCTCTGTGTCTTTGTGTGAAGGACCAAAGTGATGGGCACTGCGCGTTCAACACGCAGCGCAGCGGAGAACCATCTCCCGGATGGAAGGTTGTCTGCGTCCACCTTTTACCTGGGTTTCTTTTCAAAGAGGATGGATACGTTTGCAGCAATCTTCAGTTCCAAGTCTTCTTTTCTCTGCTTTCAGTTTCACGTGGAATGAAACATTTTCGCGGTCCCAAAATTCTTTTCTTGTTAAGCCAGCCTTGTGTTGTTTTTTTTTCTTTATCTTCTGAGTGGCGGGAGATGCGTTGGAGGGTTTCAGTTAACCTGACTTGGGTGCTTGCCACAGCCAGGATCAGGATTTTATTCTCAAAAGCGTTCATTGCTAGAGCCAGAAAATACCAAGTTCACATTTCCCATTCTACCTCCACACAAGATCGAAAGTAATTACAAATTGCATAATTTATTGTTATTTATCTAGTCATTAAATTCGTTGTTGAAAACGGGGCATTCGTTTCAGCGCGTATTCCCCAGATTTTTGTCTGCTCTGCTCTGCTCCTCTTTTGTACCACACATGGCCATGCCATTTCCAAGAATAGGATGTTCAATGCCCAACAGGAATAGCGATGGCAGGAGAAGAAAAAAAAAGGGAAATGGAAGCAAGATCTTTTCGTAAGGACGGGTGGGTCCTTTTCGTTTGGATTGCTCGACGTTAAGTTGAGGGAAGTTGGTGAGGTTGATAGATTGAATAATTGGAAAGAAATATGACATAAAAAAAATTTGGGTATAGAGGGTTGAATCATCCAAGGGTAGCGTGGTGCATCGTCAATGCACCGAGACCTTCGTTAGAAGATCTCTGTGTTGAAAGGGTTTATTTCTATTCGTTTTTATCTTTGAAATAAGATTGGTCGCTTAAGAGCGGGAATAGGTCTGCTTGGGAGAGGGGAAGCTGGGAAATTGAATGTTAGTCTTGGAAGTCAGTGATGTACTGCATGGAGAACAACTTACGAAGGTCCAAGCTCCTGGATGCTCTTGCTAGCGAGCCACTGACCCATGTCGATGCTGTCATCAAGAGACTTGCCAGAGACAACACCGGCGCAGAAGCCACCGGCGAAGGCATCACTGTGGGACCGAAAATTAGTACTCAGTAGTGGGCAAAGGTACATGGAGTTGACTTACCCGGCACCGTTGGTGTCGTTGATAGCATCCTTGGAGATCTCGTGAACCTTGAACTCCTTGATCTCGACGGTGCCGTCGGCAGAGGCGACACCGACAACAGTGGGGAGGGTACCCTGAGTGACGATGGCAACACGGGGGCGCTGGGTGTTCTTCTTGGGCAGAAGGGCGAGCTTCTTGGCGATCTCAACAACGTCGTCGGTGCCCCACTCGTGGCTCTCAGCGTAGGCACGAGCCTCGGTCTCGTTACAGAAAGTGTAGTCAGTGTAGGGCAGGACGCTGTCCAGCTGCTCCTTGAAGAACTGGGGAATGAAGGGAGCGGAGAGAGAGAGCATGAAGATCTGGAGGTAGCAACGATGTGAGCAGGGAATATCCACCATGTTCAAGCACAGAGTTTACTAACCTTGTTCTTCTTGGCAGCCTCCTCGCCGAGGGCCTGGATAGCGGGGACGCAGACAGTCAAGTGGTAGCCACCGACGTAGTAGAACTGGGCCTTCTCGACGAGGGACCAGACGTGGGGCTGCTTCAGGTGCTCAATCTTGTACTCGTTGGCAGCGGCAAGGTGGGTGCACATGCTGCGGTTGTGGCCAGTGATAACGACACCGCACTTGCCAGTGGGCTGAGCCTCATCGACACGGTACTCGGTGTGGACACCAGCCTCCTCGCAGGTCTTCTTCAGGATG
Source organism: Penicillium ochrochloron (assembly GCA_022985105.1). NCBI lineage: Eukaryota > Fungi > Ascomycota > Eurotiomycetes > Eurotiales > Aspergillaceae > Penicillium > Penicillium ochrochloron. The sequence continues at coordinate 221,507 of JAAVMA010000003.1, forward strand.
TCACCGTACTTGTCCTTGCCAACGCAGCCGATGTAGACAACCGAGTTCTCGGGGAGCATGTACTGTATAATTGTCAGCATTGAGATCCAATCGCAACCTTGCCAGGGTTATTCCCCTACCTGAGCACCACGGGCAGTGTTCTGAGCAGCACCACCGGGGATCAGCTTAGCATCCCGGGCAAGGAGATCCTCGTAGATACCCATGTGCTGCTCCTCGGCGAGGATAGCATCGTTATCCTTCAGGCCGTACTTCTCGAGAAGGGCAGCATCACTTTAGAGTCAATGTCAGTAAATTGGATCCTATCAACCCAAACAGAAGATCAATTCGTACCCGCGAGCCTGGATGTCTAGTGGGGGTGTCAGCAATCTAGAGTACACTAATCTTGTTCTTGGAGGTGTACATACCAAGGAGAGGGTTCTCCAAGCACAACAGAGGGTATCCTTGAGGAGCGGCCATTTTGAAAATTATGTTCAATGGGGAGAGAAAGTGAAATTGAGGGGAGGTTAAGGGGAAAGAAAAGTAAAAGGCCAAGTAGAAGAGAGAAAGGTGGGCGATGGAGGGGTCCGGCAGAAAAGAAGCCGGGCGGAAGGTCCGCAAAGAGGTGGACAACCAACAACCCCAGCTCCACACGTCGGGAACTTGGACTTGGCTTTCTCCAGACACGAAACGCTCAACATAGCCTCAATTCACAATGTCAGACCATATTCTGGAGGTCGCTGAGACCATCCAGACTGCTTCTATCGTATCACACCCATCTGCCGCCCACGATATCAACCCGCCCACCGCGGCCTCGGAAAAGCAACCCGTCGTTGCTGCCCCGGCTTCCGATGCTGGCAGCCTCTCTTCGGACATTGTTGATCCAAGCCGAGTGATTCGGCCCCTTCGTCGGCGTCAGACACTTCCTCCTCTGCCAGACTTGCGCTTTGAGCAAAGCTATCTGGCTAGTTTGAAAGATGCCGACACCTGGGGACGGGTAGCATGGATTACCGTCAGGGACCAGGTACGGAGAACCTACATGAAGCTTTCGGATGAAACACACAGCGAGAATTGCATAGCTAACACTCAATGTTTCCGACGGCAGGTCCTCCTCCCTCTCATCCAAGGCACAGTCTGGACCCTCGCGCTCTCCGGCTGGCGCTTCTGGAACCGCAACGCCTCCCTCAGCGGACACACCCTGGGAAGCAGAATCCGCCGGTGGTGGTATGGAGTCAACAACTGGAAGCTGCCACCGGTGGGATGGACCAAGGATCCAAAGCTAGCCTCACAAGTCGAAGAGGTAAGCAATTGAACTAGCAGGTGTCATCCTCGCCCCTGATTGAGTTTACGTGGCTGACGGCTCAGGAGTTCTTGCAGTTCTACGAAGCCCAGTTCTCTAATGCTGGTTCGGACTGAGTAATCATCCCGCTGAGAAGCCTACTGGGGTGTCTCGGTGACTTCGAGGAACTCTACATATTGTCTTACTAGCATCTGTGGCGTTGGAATTTGGGCGGCGTGTGGTATTCTTGTTTCTCTTCTCTTGTTCTATATCCCAAAATCTTAGAGTGTTTTATCATCCTTTTGTCGTGTATCTTGAATCATGTTCTCTCTCCATTCCAGTACATATTACGAGTATTGCTCAGGATACAAAAGGTATACCAGACCCATTTTCATACCTCACAATCCGAGTTTAGTATCAAAACTCCCATGTTTCTTTCTATCTACGCCGCTTGAAATAACTGAAGAACAGCGAAGCGAGGTGTGTAAACCTCCATTTGAAGCAAATTGCAATCCTCGATCATTGAAGTGGACAAATTTAGACTCGTCAGTTTACCTGACAAAGTAAGATTAATCATGAATTCCCCTCAGCTGGTCGGTGGCGCCTGCGCACGAGGCAGCTCGGAGCTGGGGCGATGTTCAGCGCCCTGATGAGACCCATTCCAGCCATTCACAGCAACTGGGTGGCCGGTTTTCGGCCCTTCTGGTACTTGAGGCTGGTGATATGCGTTGGTTGATATCTGGGTAGTGGGCTCTGGAGCGTTCAAGAGTGCAGACATGGGTAGTCCAGTCATTTTTGGGGGTGCCGGGGGCATCTGAGGCGCTGGTACTGACGGGAAAGTAGGTGCAGTAGCTGCTGCAGGTCCTGGTGCCAAAGTCTGCTGTGGTGTGTCGACAGGCGCAGATGGTTTTTGAGGCACACCAGCCTGCCCAGCATTGTCCATTACCACTTCCTTTGCAGGGGGAGGCTCATCTGGATCTTGAGGCCCAGCATGCGCACTTCCCTTGCCGTATCGAAGCTGTACCACCAGGCTTCTCGGCTCCCCGTTAACGATAGATTCATCCCCGCTCGCGTCGTCTCCTTCATCATCGCCCTCAAATTCGTTTTCCTCCTCGTCTCCACCGTCCCACTCATTTCCACTGTCGTTGGAACGAGCTTCTGAATCATCGTCCAGGTCGTCGTCGCCATAGCCAGAATAGCCATTGGGATGAGTTGATGTGCGGCTCCTTTGCGGCCTCGTGTCGTCCTCTTCCTCATATTCGGAATCTTCACGCTGGCCGCTGAGCAATGATTCACCGTAGGCGCCGCCGGCCCGGGATCTCACTTGCCGACCACTTGCTGTGAATCGGGGACGCGACGGTTCGGCTGCTGTTACACCAGATGAGTTCCGGGCTGACCGTCTCGTGGGTTGATCATCTGAAAAGATGTCCTCGTCATCGTCATAAGTGTACTTCAGTTTCTTGCCACGAGTGCGGCCCTCATATAAAGAGAAGCCAGGCTCTGGTCGGGCAAAGGCGGCCTTGCGTGCAAGACGGTAGTCGCGGCGCTTGCGTTTCTAGTCAAATTGTTAGCCACTATCGGGCATTTATCATATCGTCTTTTTTTGTCGAATGACTTACCTCTTCCGAAGCCTCAAACCGAGGGATGGCAGCTCTGATCCGTTCGCTGAGCTTTTTCGAGTTGATACCTTTCTCCTCTTGCAATCTATCGGCGATAGCCTGCATTTCTGGAATATCCCCAGCCACGCTCCACCAGGTATTGGTCTTGAGAGCAGGGTTGCTCTCGCGGTATAACCGGAAGTGAGTATCATCTTGCCCCTCAATAAGCCAATAACGACGTTTCAAGCTATCCCTACCCCATGGCTGAACTGAAAGGGGCTGGTTCAGATCGTCATCATGGCGCGACTGCTTGTAGGATTCCTTGATTTTCGCCTGGATTGCATCGGATGATGAGAGAGACCAGAGGATCAAAGCGCGGAGGAGTTCCAGCTATAAAATAGAAAAGAAAATTAGTCAAAATGCTTGCGCAGATAATCACGTTGTGGTTTAAAAGCGTACCCGTTCTTCAGGCGACATGGTCGCAAAGGTGCGGCCACCGTGTAGGGGGTTCTTGCCCTCCCATGCCTTGGGCCATTGCGATTGATGAACCTGAATTGCCTCCTCTAGTGGTCGCGTAAAGTGATTTCGTCTGGTAAAGTGAAATACTATGTTAGCGCACAATTTGCGGAGCCATTGGATGATAGGGGCCAAGGGCGCGCGCCGTGCCAGCACACCGCGCGGGACCGAGTATCGGGTGGCGACCATACTCAACATCTTTCTTTCGATTCAAAACGAGTCCCAATAGAGCGCATAGTAGGCGCTCAATATATTCTCCAGGAACCGAGTCCTCTACTCCCTTCTCAATGTCTTGTGGTCCGAAGTGTGGCAGACTTCGGGGTAAAGCTTCGTGGAAACGCGCGCGGAACGTGACGATGAACTATCCATTGCGACAAGTCAGCCAACGTGTCTTCTCGAGGGATTAACGCGTCACAGAGATAGCTTCATATCCATTGATTGAACAAAGCCATTCAATATGACAATATCTTACCGCGATGTGAGGGTTATCTGCCAAAACGTATTCATGCGGCGGCGATGGCTCCCGCTTTGGCGGCGGAGTCTCCGACTCCTTCTTGAAGTACTTTGCAATCCCAACAGGCTCGTCGATAGCCATGGCCGTCTCGTCATCAGTAGGCGGAGCTGATGAAAGCGATGAAAGGTCCGAGTCCGAGTGTGCCATGTTAGATGTGGTGGGGGAGGTGATGTGAAGGACAAGAGTTTGGAGCCGGCGCAGGAAGCGTCACGTCAGTTATGGCACTTGCGCCCGCAGGGCGATTATTAAAGGGAGAGATCCCTTACGCGACGGAGAGTCCATTTAGCTTGCGCAATTGGATTTTACAAGGTAATCCAGCATTCTACGATGTCATTGAAACATAGACGAATGATCTATGGCTTTATCAAATTGTAAGAACAATGATCTAGAAGCATATAGATGAGCAAGGCCATGGAGTATGGAGTCTCTGGTAGAGAGCAGTCTCGTAGAATTATGGTATGTATATTGCAAATGATCTAGAAGCTAATATTAATTCTCCTTGCTACATAGGCCAATACAAGAATGTGCCACTGTTCAGCAATTCATCGTCGATAGTGTCACCAGGTCTTGATACTCGATACATTGCAAGAAGGGCGCCACTCCTGGTGAATTGGAAAGAACCAAGCCTGCTGGTGATGCTTGCGGTCAGGAAAGAGGGGGGAAATAATTCCAGACCAGATTCTGTTGCAGGCCTGCAGCTGGTAGGTTGATTCGATGGATAGACCAGTCAGTCACCAGTCACCAGTCATCAACTTGGTCGGTCTCCGCAGTCAGCGAAAGGACAGAGGAACAGCGTCAGGGCTATGGGAGTGGTCACGTGGTGGATTATGTAACTGGTCGAGTCGGGCGTGTCGTGGAGAGGGTTAGGCTGAATAGCATCGACCAAGAAAGGGAGGAATATATGAGAGGAAAATTTAAGTAATCTATTCCACGGTGCACCGAGTAGTCTATTTGTAATTTTCATCTCTGTCCCTCATGAGCATGGTTTCTGCATACAACTGGACCAACCTCGATGTTCTGTTGCGATGTGCTTACCTCAGCCGTGGTTGCGCTAGAGCTGATTCGGTTAGGTTAGCGACCGCACCCTAAAGCCCACACAGTCCCATCCCCGAGCATTTTCCATCTCTTCAACGACAAGTCCCATCTTCAATTCGAGGTACGACCTTTTCCCTTCCCACTCGACTCTGTCTTCGCCGGCAATCGACTGCCTGTCCTTCGCAAATACTAACACAGGTACTCCTTTAGACAGTCGCCATGGGTCGCGTTATCCGCAACCAGAGGAAGGGCCGTGGCTCCATTTTCAGTGAGTGCGATCGCATCCAAATTTCCCATCCAAAAAGCCCGATTCTTTTCGTCAGCGCCTACACACGAAACGCAACGAGGGAGAAAAAATCCAACAGACTCGAGGAAAATCGGATGATATGACAAGCCCTGGAATTGGAGTGCTGATAATCTATTTTTTTCTTCTTTTTACAGCGGCCAACACCCGTCTCAACAAGGCTCCTGCCCAGTTCCGTACCCTTGACTACGCTGAGCGTCATGGATACACCCGTGGTGTCGTGAAGGAGATCATCCACGATGCCGGCCGTGGTGCTCCCCTCGCCAAGGTCCAGTTCCGCCACCCCTACAAGTTCAAGATGGTCACCGAGACCTTCATCGCCAACGAGGGCATGTACACCGGCCAGTTCATCTACGCCGGTAAGAACGCTGCCCTGACCGTCGGCAACGTCCTTCCCCTCGCCTCCATGCCCGAGGGTACCGTCATCTCCAACGTTGAGGAGAAGGCCGGTGACCGTGGTGCTCTTGGCCGTACCTCCGGTAACTACGTTACCGTTATCGGCCACAACCCCGAGGATGGCAAGACCCGTGTCAAGCTCCCCTCCGGTGCCAAGAAGGTCATCAAGAACACCGCCCGTGGTATGGTTGGTATCGTCGCCGGTGGTGGCCGTACCGACAAGCCCCTGCTCAAGGCTTCTCGTGCCAAGCACAAGTTCGCTGTCAAGCGCAACTCTTGGCCCAAGACTCGTGGTGTTGCCATGAACCCCGTCGATCACGTAAGTTTTGGCCGTTCCAGCTTCAATTTGGCGATAGCCCTTCTAACGAATCTTTCCTCCTACAGCCTCACGGTGGTGGTAACCACCAGCACATCGGTAAGGCCTCGACCATCTCCCGCTACGCTGCCCAGGGTCAGAAGGCCGGTCTTATTGCCGCCCGCAGAACTGGTCTGCTCCGCGGTACCCAGAAGACCAAGGATTAAGCGTGATATTACGTGGAGTTTTTCTTGTGACGGGTTGAAAATGGACTTCTGCAATGAGACATATGTATCTAGGCGACTGCGGATAGGCGTCCCATGCGCCCTTAGCGAATTAAGGTTGTGGCCACCATCCTTCTTACTGGTCGAGCAAAATCAAAAGGGTGATGGGGATGGGGTCCGGGGCTGGCCTCATGTCAAGGCAGAACGGAAAATTCAAAAAAGGCCCTTGGGGGCTCTTGAAATGATACACCTTTTAAATTTTCAAATCCGTTCTGTTCCTGTCCACCCTGTAGAGATGTAGATCAGAGTCGAGGGCCTATTCTTGGTTCCATCCATTGGTGCTTTACAAGCAGAGACCCCCTAGTTGCGCAACCCGATATGTATCATGGCTGGGCTCTGGTGATCTGACTCTAATGATCGGATTCCATTGGTCTGGTCTTGGACATCTACCAGTTCAGTCATTGATCGCACATTTTATGATCTTATCTGTACGTCGTCCAGCCTGTGGGTCTATATTTCCAATTCGCATGACAGCAACCGGCACGAGCGTCCCTAAATTGCCCCTCCATTGCCGAATCTATCAACCCCGCGGAACCCGATGAGCCTATACTGCAGTATTGTATATTCAAGCAAATGGTCAACATGGTCTTAGCTCGAGTATGTATGGTCTGGCTATGCGATTGGGAAATTCGAGATCGGGCTTGAAATTCCCGTCTTGATGGATGGGTTTCAATCTTGCATGCTTCATGGATGTCCTAGTTACTATGTAATATATTACCATGGTTTCTCAATTGTGATCTTCTAGGTGATATATCAATTGGATAGTCATATCACATGGTTTCTATCAAATCCCAGCTATCTATATTTTCGTCCTGGCGGGGATGTTGTAGCTACGGTTGGCGGTCTGATATAGGCTGAGGCTACTCGCACGCCAACTTGTGCATTCACGCCACAGACTATTCCATATTCAGATATAGTAGAGAATAGGTACGGGCCCTGGATCCTTAGGGAATATCTAGACTGGTGAAACGGTTCTAGAATGTAAATATATATGCTTTTAATTTACCTTTTATAAAAGAACTTTCTAAATGTCTTTTGAACTGTCTTTATTAATAGCTAAAAAAAAAAGGCTTAGTAGGTATTACGAGGAGATTTAGGTACACAATGTACACTATTATCCACCATACCTGAAAATATAGTAGTCTGTCGTGTGAAAGCACAAGTTGGCGTGCGAGTAGCCCTAGCTGGGCTGTTATATATCTCAGATCGAGCTCGTGGCCAACGGACCTTAAAAACTTTATTTGGACATCCCAATCTAATGAATCATAATAGTGATACTGAATGTGAAGTCAAGAGTTCAAAATTAAAAGGTCATTCGATCGCTTCCAGCTGATCGACTTGACCGCGGAATGTAGCCTCAGTAGTAGACCAAACCTCGTACCTAGATTGGGGTTGATCTCAAAGTGACCAATCAGCGGCTCGAATCAGCCAAGGAACCAAATTACGTCGTGGACTCGAAGCAGTCTTAAAGTGTGCTTCTCCTCAGCAAGTGCTCAAAATCATGCTCTTTTCTTCCTAGCACCGACTGGCATAAAGCAATCTGGGCGCATTCCATCAACGATGTCTTCTAAACACACTCCACAGAAGATCCCCCGCCTCACCCGCTCTACCGATGCCCTCACCTCCTCCCAACGATGGCAAGCCATCACTAGACGCGACGCTACCATCAACAGCTTCGTCTACGCAGTCCTAACCACCAAAATCTACTGCCGCCCATCCTGCGCCGCCCGTCTCGCCCGACGCGCCAATGTCCAATTCTACGACACCCCCTCGCAAGCCGAAGCAGCCGGATTCCGAGCCTGTAAGCGCTGCCGGCCACAAACGGGAGGCACGGCGCTTGCGAACCATCCACAAACCGCGATCGTGGGCAAGGCCTGCGAAACCATCCAGGCCGAGCTAGCGATAGGGCTGAAACCGCGATTGCAAGATCTGGCGGCGCAGGCTGGCTTGACGCCGAGTCATTTTCATCGTGTTTTTAAGAAACGGATGGGCGTGACGCCCGGTCAGTATGCGAGTGGGCTTGTCCAGGGGAGTAGTAGTGAATCGGGTTCGTCGGAGGAGTATTGTTTGACGCCTGGGACTACTACTTTGTCGGAGAGTGGAACGCCGTCCTTGGAGGTATTGGATGGGAGCAGTGGGAGGGGAGTTCTGAATTTAGCAGCGGGTGAGAGTCTGCTGAGTGTGTTGTGGCCGGTGGACGGTCTTTCGGTCGTTGAGGGAGAACCGCCCGTTGTGTTGGATGATGTTTGGAATGACTTTGATGCTTTTTTGGCGGCTGAGCCTGGTCACAATCAGATATTGACTACAATGGAGGACCCGCTGCTCGCTATTGACCCCCAGGTGATCCTGGCGTCGGGGACATGACCGCGGGGCATCATTTGATTCCGTTGATGGCTGGTTCCAGCCAATTATATTTTATGATAATGAGTACATGAGGGATGAATCTTGCCCAAGAGCAATGACATTACAAAATCCAATCATGATATATGTTGATATTAATAATAAAGTGTATACAACAAAAATTTAAAGGTGGCCTTGGCGTCTGTCCCGTTGACATGCCTGGAAGAGACAGGATCATCATCCAACCCCTCTCCATTGAACCCTGTCAATGGTCATGATTTGTCCATGAGTGCTGGGGTATCACGGTTGAGAGTGCTGATCAAGATAGGCGAGTCTGTTCATCGCCACCGTGTCAATCGGCAAGGAGAGCCCTGAAACACAGACGAAACCTTTTTGGCCAAGGCGTGGGAGCTCCGTGCACCATATTACGTACACTGTGTATCAAGCGGATCGAGGATGGTCGGGTATTGTAGATGTATAGATGTATCTTCTTGTATAAGATGTACATCTTGTACATATTCCTCTCTCGAGAACCGGTTTATCGAGGGAATTCCCACCGGGTTGGACCCTGTTCCTTGTGGGTGGCAAGTTGTCCGGGACATGTATCAGGACGATTGTCTCTGACCACTGGCAGATAATTATAGTAATTAAACACCAACGGTGATCCGGGCCCGGTTCCTGGCTTTCCAATTGGAATTCATTGCCAATTGGTTCTGGAGGGCCCTTCTCCCCCACCGTCGGCCCACCAACGCGTGTCACAGCTTTAGCCGCCATCGAGACTGGACCATTCGAAACAATTGCCTTTGAACCACCCTTGTCTCAGGAAAACAGAGACAGAGGGGGACAATTGACTGGATATCAGAGGCTGAGAGCCCGTCAAGTCTGTCACAGCTTGCTTGGACTTGCTTTTGTTTCGCAATCTGGATGGATCATACTGTCTCGTCGTGCATTCCCCACCGATCGACATCCACATTGTTATCTGCATGCAGTGCAGCGCATTGGGGAGAAATTCCAGAAACCTTTTTTTTAGGGTGGCGCACCTAATAATGTAAATCAAAAAAAAACCAAAGAATAATAAATGGGATTAATGAGGGGGTGGACACTGGACAAATGGGACTTGGAGGTAACTTAGTTAAGGTGTTACTGTACTTTAATTGATTAATTTCTCCAACTTGTCCCCTCTCTCTCCCCTTTGCCCCCGTGTCTTCCTTCCCAACCTCCTCCCCTTTCTCTCTCTCCCTCCATCTCCACCCTTTCTTTGACCTTTTGACTCTGTACACCAATTCCCGCCTCTTTTTGGGACCGTCTCTCTTTCTGATACTTATCAGTCTTATCCTCGATCTGCACATTTGTTGTTCAGGTCAACTCACGATCGCTTGACTTGATTGTCGTCTTTCGCATCTATCCCGCCTCTTACACTGTGCTGCGCGCAGTTGTCGATCGTGTTTACCTTGCGAATCTCCCTCGAGATTCCTATTTTTCATCCCAATCTCGGAGTGCACAACAATCACCATGCATATGAACAAGAGAATTGGCCGCCTGAAGCAATGGGCTGGCGAGCGAATGGGCGGAGAAGTCAAGACTTGCCAGTCGGATGACTTCAAGGCAATGGAGACGGAGATGGGAGTGCGGCATGAAGGTACGCCAAAGTTGTTCCGATGGAATACAATTATATACTCATGCGCTCTTGCCTAGGCGTCGACCGCATTCACAAATCAATGACCGCATACGTCAAAGCTGTCTCCAAGCGCAGCGAGGGCGATGATAAGGAAAAGACCCTCCCAATTGCCCACCTGGGAAGCAGCATGGTCACCCACGGAGAAGACTTTGACGCAAATTCCGAATATGGACAGTGCCTGACCAGTAAGTAATCGCAATGCATCAGTTGCCGCTCCGATGAATTCATAATTAACCGTATTCTTCCAGTGTTTGGACGGACTGAAGAGCGCATTGCGCGCATCCAAGAGAGCTACATTGCACAGGCGACTTCGAGCTGGCTCGAGTCCCTGGAGCGATCTCTGACCCAGATGAAGGATTACCAGCATGCCCGGAAGAAGCTTGACAGTCGGAGATTGGCATATGACACTTCGCTGTCCAAGATGGAGAAGGCGAAGAGGGAGGATTTCCGGGTGGAAGAAGAGCTGCGCAGCCAAAAGGTCAAGTATGAAGAAGCCAATGACGATGTACTCCGCCGCATGCAAGATATCAAGGAGGCAGAGGTGGACAGTGTGATGGATTTGGGAACTTTCTTGGATGCCCAGCTGGAGTACCACGAGCGATGCCGCGAGGCGCTTCTGCAACTCAAGAGCGAATGGCCTGGCGTGTCTGCCTGGGGCCCGACTCCGCCTCGCCGTCCGACACGAGCCCGGTCCAACACTGCTCACTCGTACCAGGAGCGCTATGAGCCTCTGCAAGAGGAGTTGACAGTCGTCACCGAGAGCCGGCCTACAATCCGGTCAAACAGAACAGTCTCAACGTACATGGCAGACTCTCCTGCACGAGACGCCTACCCGGCTAGCAATGGCTTTGCTCGACCAGGTCTCAGCCGGACACCAACTTTCGAAGGCCCGACTCAGCTGCGTCAGGATCAATCTCCAGTTGCGACTCAATGGATTCAGCGAACCGCCAGTGACAACTTGGCCAACCGTCGAAATAGTGTACAACCCATCGGCGGAAGATTCCCAGCCGATCCTTACGCAGACTCTGAAGCCAGCTCCTACGGCCGTATCAGCCCTGACCGTATGTATGGTGGTCGATCAGCTTCGCCGGCTACATCTTATGGCAGTGTACCTTCTCGTCGACCTAGCTCCACTGCCTTGAATGCTTCCGGTATGACCAAGAAGGCTCCTCCACCCCCTCCCCCGTCGCGTGCCAAGAAGCCACCACCTCCGCCACCACCAATGAAGCGATCCTTGGTGACAGTGACGGACTTGTAGAGCAGAAAACAACAGGACTTGCTGGTGATCTATGCGACAACCTTTTGTTTTGATCAGGTACATGGGGTTGGGAGTTTTCGGACAGTATCACGATCGACTTTGGCGATGGATTGGTAGTTATTATTCTTATCTTTAGGACTGGTGGTTCCTCAAATGCGATCTGGGACTTTCAGTCGTTTCATTTTGGCACTTTTGGTATTCTGTGCAGCATTTCCTCCGTTCCTTACGATGGTGCCTTTTAGTCATTTGCTGAATTGGACTTGATTTGGGGGAGTTGCTCGTTTTCTATTTCTTCATTCTCCTACTTTCATTAGCTGCAACAGGTAGAGAAAGTATGGCTTGTGTTAGCTAGCATGTATGCAGGTAGATTGTAGCTCTGCTTTCTCGAGCAATGAGTGGATTGTATGAATTGTACCTGATGCTTGAATAAAGTCAAGTAAAGTTGCTGCCTTAATTTCCTGGCGTAAATAGCATGTTGGGGGACCAGACCTGCAGTGGCCCCTGCGCAGTCTCCAGAACAGCGCCTGCTGAGTCAGCCCCGCAGCCCCGTGACCACCCGTGACCAGCACACGAAATCTCCTCTCGCCGCCCTCCTGTTGTTAGTCGCCCTGTCGCCTACTCCAGCGAAGAGCACCAGATTTCCCCGAGCGAGTCGCGCAACTCGGTCCCCTCCATCTCCATTTTCATCCATCCACACCTGCCACGCGCCTTCCCCAGCGCAGGTGTGCTTTTCGCCTCCCCTTCCCTCCAGGCTGTCGCGCGGCTGCCAAATTACTCGCTTTCTTGCGCTCCCCTTTTGTCCAGCCAAAGTACCCGCCATCCACCCCCAACCCCATTTTCCATCGATCGCATCTCCGAAGCTCCGACCACCACATCAAAAATCTCCCTGCTCATCACCAAAAGTCTCGACAGACCCTTTCCCCTTCTCCAGTCCATCGCCAGACCGCCCCATCGCGCTCTCCGCCCACCCCCGGTCGCGCTTTCCATTCCTCCCTTCGTTTCCGGGCGCGACCTGGCGTAGTAACAAAGTGGAGCCCGTGACTGCCAGTCCACGTCCACTTCGTTCTTCGTCGCATTGATTGCCCATCGCGCCACTGGGTAGTCTATGAATTGAGGATTCACGTGCAACGTCATGGCTTCTCTGCAGTCGGCGCCTACTATGGCGCAAGGCAATTACGCCTTGCCAGCGAACCTGACCCAACAACACGTCCAGGAGGTTCTGCAGGTTAGTATTTGATTATCCTCATGACCCCCCCCGATTCTTTACCAATGCTTTTGCTTCACTGTCGCTATTTGTTTGCTCATATATTGGCTGGCCCATCTAACATTGCTGCAGAAATTCAAGCAGATGCAGGAGCAGGGTGTCAACCCTAATGACCCTGAATACATCAAGGCCCATCAGCTTCTCGCCACTATCCAGCGCCAGCAGATGATGAAACAGAAGCAGCGCCAGCAGCAGGCTCAACAAGCTCAGCAGCAGGTTGCTCACCCGGTGAATGTCAACCAGAATGGTGCTGTCCCAGATGCCGCCACCAATGGTGTACATGGTAAGCTTTCCTAAGATTTTGTTATATTCTGGCTACGCTTGTACTGACAAACATTCTTTTCTTGAAGCCCGGACTGTTTCGACTTCATCGATGACCGGAGCTACTCCCGACACACAATCTGGCGCTTCGCAGGCAAACGCCAACCGGAAAGGTGCAACCGTTGGCAGTGGAAGCTTCTCACCAGAGCAGCTTGCTACCCTTCGAAACCAAATAATGGCATTCAAGACGCTCTCCAAAAATCAGGCTATCGCACCGGCTCTTCACCAGCAGCTCTTCCCACCCAAGAAACCACAGACACCTACTACCGCGGACAAGATCGCAGCGGTTGAGAAGGTCGTGGATGGGTCTGACAAGAATGCTGCTGGATCAATCACCGACGTCGACGGAGTGATTCCTGAGAAGGACTCGTACAGCAAATTCCAAATCGATGACACTGTCCTCCACAAGCTCATCAACTTCGGAGACCACAAACACCGCATCAATCGCCCTCGTATCCCTGCTTTTGAATGCAGCGGTATTGATTGGCGCCAGCTGCGCGAGAATCGCGAGGTCCTTGTTTACAACCGCATGTCAGCTCGCATGAAGGAGCTCGAGAAGCTTTCGGCGAACATCGGTGTCTGGGACACCAGCAAGAGCGACGCACCCACAGGCGATGATTCGTTGAAGCTGAAGGCTCTCATTGAGCTCAAGTCATTGGGTCTGCGGGCGAAGCAGCAGGCCCTGCGTGAGAAGATTCGCCGTACTGGATTTGACGCCAGTGAGACGAACCAAACAAATCGTGCTGTTCATCGTCGTATGAAGCGTCCTTCGCTGCGTGAGGCCCGCATTACCGAGAAGCTCGAGAAGCAACAGCGTGATGCTCGTGAGACACGTGAGAAGAAGAAGCAATACGATCAGCTTCAGGCAATCCTCAACCACGGTGCGGAGCTTCTCCAAGCCTCCATGAACAATCGCAATCGACTCAATAAGCTTGGTCGTATGATGATTCAGCACCACCAGCACATGGAGCGTGAGGAACAGAAGCGCGTGGAGCGTACCGCCAAACAACGTCTGCAAGCCCTGAAGGCCAACGATGAGGAGACTTACCTGAAGCTCTTGGGACAGGCCAAGGATTCCCGTATTTCGCACTTGCTTGGACAGACCGATAAGTTCTTGAAGGAACTTGCCAACTCCGTCAGACAGCAACAGCGCAACCAAGCTGAGCGCTACGGCGATAACGACGACTTCGAGGACGAAGACGAAGAAATCGCCGACAGTGACGACGAAGAGGATGATGGCACTTCTGGAAAGAAGAAGGTCGACTACTATGCTGTTGCTCATCGCATCCAAGAGACGGTTACCGAGCAGCCATCTATCCTCGTTGGTGGTACCCTCAAGGAGTACCAGCTGAAGGGTCTGCAGTGGATGATTTCGCTTTACAACAACAACCTGAACGGTATTCTGGCAGACGAAATGGGTCTTGGAAAGACAATTCAGACCATCAGTTTGATCACCCACATCATTGAGAAGAAGCGAAACAACGGACCTTTCCTGGTCATTGTACCTCTCAGTACGCTGACCAACTGGAATCTGGAGTTTGAGAAGTGGGCACCTACAGTCACGAAGGTGGTCTACAAGGGTCCTCCCAATGCTCGCAAGCAGCAGCAACAGCAGATCCGCTGGGGCAACTTCCAGGTCCTCCTGACCACTTACGAGTACATCATCAAGGATCGTCCCATTCTCTCCAAGATCAAATGGGCCCACATGATTGTCGATGAGGGTCATCGTATGAAGAACGCCAGCTCCAAGTTGAGCAGCACTTTGTCGACCTACTACCACACCCGCTATCGCTTGATTCTGACCGGTACCCCGCTGCAAAACAACCTGCCTGAATTGTGGGCACTGCTCAACTTCGTCCTGCCCAACATCTTCAAGTCCGTCAAGTCTTTTGACGAATGGTTTAATACCCCGTTCGCCAACACCGGCGGTCAAGATCGTATGGACCTGACCGAAGAAGAGCAGCTGCTTGTTATCCGTCGTCTGCATAAGGTTCTTCGTCCCTTCCTGCTTCGCCGTCTGAAGAAGGATGTCGAAAAGGATCTTCCTGACAAGCAAGAGCGCGTCGTCAAGTGTCGCTTCTCTGCCCTGCAGACTCGGCTGTACAAGCAATTGGTCACTCACAACAAAATGGCCGTTAGTGACGGCAAGGGTGGCAAGACCAATGTGCGTGGCCTCAGCAACATGCTCATGCAGTTGCGTAAGCTGTGCAACCATCCGTTCGTTTTCGAGCCCGTTGAGGATCAAATGAACCCCAGTCGCATGACGAACGATCTTCTTTGGCGAACGGCCGGAAAGTTCGAGCTGCTTGACCGTGTTTTGCCCAAGTTCCGTGCTACCGGCCATCGAGTTTTGATGTTCTTCCAGATGACCCAGATCATGAACATCATGGAAGATTTCCTCCGCATGCGAGGCCTCAAGTACCTCCGTCTGGACGGTTCCACCAAGTCAGATGATCGTTCCGACCTACTCAAGATTTTCAATGAACCCGGCTCTGATTACTTCTGCTTCCTGCTTTCCACCCGCGCCGGTGGTCTGGGTCTGAACTTGCAGACTGCCGATACCGTCATCATTTACGATTCAGACTGGAATCCCCACCAGGATTTGCAAGCCCAGGATCGTGCCCATCGTATCGGACAGAAGAACGAGGTTCGCATTTTGCGACTGATCAGTTCCAACTCCGTCGAGGAGAAGATTTTGGAACGTGCACAGTTCAAGCTTGACATGGACGGCAAGGTCATCCAGGCCGGAAAGTTCGATAACAAGTCCACGAACGAAGAGCGAGACAAATTCCTTCGAACTCTTTTGGAGTCTACGGAAGATACAGAACAGCTTGGTGACCAGGAGGAGATGGAAGATGATGACCTGAACGAAATAATGGCTCGTTCAGAGGAGGAGCTTGTCATCTTCCAGCAGATGGACAGAGACCGTGAGAAGAATGACGAATATGGTCCCGGCCGTCGTTATCCTCGTTTGATGTGCGATGAGGAGTTGCCCGACATCTACGTGCAAGAAGACGCTCCGATCAGTGAAGAGCCCGTGACCGAGGTCTATGGTCGTGGCGCTCGTGAACGCAAGGTTAAGCGGTATGATGATGACATTCCGCTTGAGGAGTGGACCAAACTCGTGGCCGAATGCGAGGAGACTGGCGCCTCAATCGATGACGTGGTTGAGCAGTACTTGCAGGAACGAGAAGATCGCAAGATCCGAAAGGAGAAGAGGAAGCTCAAGGCACAGGGAGTGGTTGAATCCTCGCCCGAGCCTATCGAAAATGACGAGACTCCTCCACGGAAGCGTCGCCGTGGTCCTGCTCCCACTAAACGCAAGGCCGAAGAAGTCGCCGAGGAGACGCCACAGCCCAAGCGCAAGAGAGGTCGCCAGCCGAAGATCCCGGACACTCTTAGCAGCTCCGACCGGTCCATCTTGACCAACATCGTCAACAGTGTGATGCAGTCTTTGAAAGACATGACTGAGGAGGTGGAGCTTGACGACTCTGATGGTGAGGAAGGAGGCACGGTTCTGCGTTCGATCATTGAACCGTTCATGAAGCCTCCTCCCCGCTCGCAGTACCCCGACTACTACAAAATCATCCAGAATCCCATTGCCGTGGAGATGATCGAGAGAAAAATCAAGCGTGATGACTACCAGGGCTTGAAGGAGTTCCGGGACGACATCCACCTTCTTTGCCAGAATGCTCGGACATTCAACGAGGATGGAAGCTTGCTGTTCCAGGATGCCAATGACATTGAGGTACGTGTTTTGTGCTTAGGAACAATTGATCTTTTGATGGAGTTTTGACTAACAAACGAACAGGCTAAATGCGTGAGCGAACTGAAGAAGCTGACCGCGGACCACCCTCAATTCGCCAACTTCGATGGCTCCGACTCCGTTGCTGGCGATGGCCAGTCAGTAGGTGTCGCCTCTGGCACCGCAACCCCTCAAACGACCGGCACCCCTGGACAGCCCAAGTTGAAGCTTACATTCAACAACCCCAATGCCGAAAGTGTCACCAGCGCCGCCACGAGCACTGTGAACGGCGCAGATGCTGACGAAGACTGAAGATGAAGGAACCACCTTGCATTTTCCTCAATCTTGATTTATTGATACATTTTAGCTCTCCACAACATGTCTGTCTTTCTGTAATTCTGCTCCATGTAACCAGAAAATTTGTGTTTTCTTCCCCCGGCAGTCCTTCTATCAAGTATCTCCGGGGAAGGGCGTTCCACCGTGACTTGTGTGTGTTTTATTTTCCCAAGGGGGGTTGGTTGGTCAGGTCGGGGGGTAACGGATGCCCGGGAATAATGGGCATTGTGTTTTGTTTGTTTCTTTTTTGCTTCTGTCCCCTTTGATGAATGAGCGATTTACTATTTTGTTCGGTCTGGGCTGTCTCCATTGCCTTTCCTGGCTGTGTGGGTGATTACTACTAGATGATGGCTGAAAGGAATCCCCAGGTCTTCATGTTCTCAGTATGTACGTTTTTTGATGCTATGGATTAGATTCGAATTCAATGAATCAGCATATGAACGCTTTTTGTTTGATGATTGGAAGTAGGATCTAAGGATGGGGGTACACTGGAGTAGTTGAGGCTTAAATAGGAGTATAGCTGCCCTACAAGCTAAAGTCCATGGATTCATGTGCGATTTGATGCTTTATATTTGGCCGAGCATACAACATGAGGACATAGCTAAGTCGACGAAACACCCCTCATTCTGGTTCAGTGTACCTAGTGAAGTCCCATCAAATTTTCAAAATCATCTTAGCAATAACACGTTAAAAGGGATTAGTGCTATCGAGAAAGACAGCTAAAAAGAAAGCTAAAAAGACATTCAGAAAGACATGAAAAACATTTAGAAAGACCTTTTAAATAAGAGTACTCGATTGGAGGTGGCTCGTTTCTCTGGTTTCTAGACTCGGACCTTTGAACAAGTATAAGGATATCCTAATTAGAAGTTGCTTTGATATCTTTTGAAGGACGCCCTCCTGCCAGAAACGGAGATTGCCAGGTGTAATTAAGCCACAAAGTAGAGCGCGAGCTTTGCACTGTGTTCTATCCTGGGATTATTCAAATCCTTTGGATTGAAGCTTACTAGGCCACCCGTTCTCGCCCTTGCGTGGTAGTTATGCAGCAGGGAATACGACTAGACATGACAGAGTATGGAGAGCTGCAGCTCCCTCTCACCGATATTTCTGACTGCATGAATAGCGGGGTTACCTCGCGAATTCGCATCATATAGGAACAACAACTACTGCAACTCCCTTCCTACAAAACAACTATCCATCCTATCTACGCAGAAATGGCCGAGAACAAAGAACTCACTGGCAAAGTCGCCCTCGGTATGAAATTCCCACTCCTACTCGACACAACTATAACCCAAATAGCCAATTAAATGGAAATTCATCTTCAGTAACGGGCGCCAGCCGCGGCATCGGCGCAGCAATCGCCATAAAATTCGCCCAACGTGGAGCAGATATAGCCATCAACTACGTCTCCTCTTCCACTGGCGCCGACTCCGTCGCAAACGAAGTCCGCACCCACGGCGTCCGCGTCATCACAGTCAAAGCCGATGTCTCCAACCAGGTCGAAGTAAGCACCATGTTCGAGGTCATCAAGCGCGAATTCGGCCGTCTGGATATCGTCGTGAGTAACTCGGGGATTGAACATTTCGGTGCTTTGGGCGAAGTTACTGGTGATGACATTGATCGCATTTTTGCGGTGAATGTCAAGGGTCAATATTTTGTTGCGCAGGAGGCGTACAAGTACATGGAGGATTTTGGGCGGGTCATGCTGACGTCTTCTATTTCTGCGGTTAAGGTGAGAATCGAGCGACCATTGATAGAAGGTATATCCCATTCTGACTCGTAATTCACAGGGTGTCCCAGGACACGCGGTCTATGCTTCGTCCAAGGCAGCTATTCTGGGCATGGCAAAGTGTCTAGCAGTGGACTTTGGTCCTCGCAACATCACTGTCAATGTCATTGCGGCCGGCGGAGTGAAAACTGATATGTATGATCATAATTCACCCAAGTATATCCCAGGTGGGAAGGACATGACTCCGAAGCAGATTGAGGATTTACTCTCCAAGTGGTCGCCCTTGGGTCGTGTAGGGCTTCCGGAGGATGTTGCAGGTGTGGCGGCTCTGATTGCTAGTCGGGACTCGCAGTGGTTGACTGGTCAGACATTCCATGTTTCTGGAGGTGCATTTATGAACTAGAATTGAGCCTATAGAGGAGAAACAATGTACTGGTGACTCGCGAGCGCGATCTTGTATATGTCGCAGAAACAGCCGCTGAGTTTGCATTAAACGAGTTGCTTGCGTTCAGATCAAAATTAGAGAGTATCTTAGGCTCCTGGATTATAACTTATGCTTTTGTATGATAGGCTATTCTGTTTTCGGATACTAGGTACATCGAATACTTAGATATCGTTATGATACCTACTAGGTAAGCCTTTTACTTCAGGTATTTAAAAAGTATCTTCAAAGGATATTTCAAAAGACATTTAGAAAGATCTTTTATAGAAAGGAAAGTTAAAGCTTGTATATTTATATTGTAATATTGCGACCTGTGAATTACTCGATATGGTTAGCTTTTCTATTTTCGGGTTAGCGCCCCAATACACTGTCATGTAATATCTTTTGGGCTTCTTTTCTTCAATGCCTTCGAGAACCTGTTACAAGCCAAGAAGGACACGGTGGAAATCCTGTGCATTAAACGAAGGTATCAAGATTGGGGAAGGGAAAGGAAGAGAAAACTATCTGGTGGGGTGATGTTTGATATGTCCCACGATAAGCCTCGCCTTCTGTTTCATCCCGATTCGGCCCTGTTTGTTCCCATTGTCGAGTCAGTCCTCCTATGTACGTCCAGGTCGTCACAGAACCCAGCGAATAGAGGTTGCCTTCGCGATAATGGTTTAAGCGTTCGCAAAGTCACCAGAGAAAATGTAGAAACGGCGCTTCCTCATCTGCCAGCGGATATGCTACTTTTAGTTGCAAATTTTCTGGAAACGGAAGAGACATTAACTCGTTTGCTCAAACCGAACGACGAGTTTATTCTCTCCTTAATCCGTACCTATATCGACGCAATTGGCAGAACTCTGGAGGTTCCGCGCTGTTGTGGGCGGCCCAACCTGCCTTTCGGAAGGAGCCAATAGAGGGGTGCGCGATATCGACGGCGGAACCGCTATTTCGAACTGCGTTGAATGGACATGAGGCCGTGGTGAAGCAGTTACTTACTATTAGGCGGATGTATGTGGACTCCAAGGACCCCGATGGCCGAACACCATTGTGGTGGGCTACGTCGGGTGGTCACGGGGCGGTGGTGAGCCTCTTACTTGAAACTGAGATAGTGGATACCGACTCGAAGGACTCGGATGGTTAGACATCATCGTTCGTGGCTGCGTTAAAGGGCCACGAGGCAGTGCCCTGAAACGAAGGTAGTGAGAATTTTGCGCCAGAATTTGTCCAAATGCCCTAAAACGAGGAGCGCGCGTCACCAGTGCCTTGAAACGAACGACGTGAGAGGAAGGGGAAACCTCCCACATGTGACAGGAAGGCCCGATATATTTGACTATTACCTCACTCTCTTGTTAATTTGTATCCCTGTACTACTTTTATCCCGTACAAGCGGGCCTTGCTCTAATATTCCATCCGTTAAGGACTCTTAGTCTGCTACCTTCACGTGGCAATCTTCACTGATAGTCACAAGTCCATCTAATTTCTGCAAGAGTACTTGTTGCACTTTTCGTGTCCTTGTGATATATTGCTTTATTTAATTCGTCGATAGCACAACGTCGCTGGCTTCATGACTGCCTTTTACCATGAAGTTATTCTCGCCTCGCCTTGTTATTAGTATTGTGTCGGTACGCGGTGCATCAACAAACTCTGGCCTTACCCTTTTCGGACTAAATAAACCCTCTATTCTTTTCTTATCCATATGCACCTTAGGGCTGTATCTAATAAAGTTACTTTTCGGGTACCTACCTTCGTTCCTTTCCACTTGTCGTCTCAGGGCATCGGCGTGCGGAGCTTGTGGAGCGCGCGTCACCAGTACTACCCTGCGCGAGCTGCCCGCAACGTTTTGGTGCGTTCGTCACTGTTAAACTCTTGCCCGTTCTCGCCACTGATTCGTCGATTTGGGCAGCCAATAGATGTTCTTGTTGGCTATTGGCTACGTTGTCTTATTGCTCATCTACTTCTCCATGCTCTTCTGATTGCTGTTCTGCTGCTTTCTTTTCCTTCCTCCTTAAGCGCCTTGCTTTCCCAAATTCGTATTCGACCTGGGGATTGTAGTGGTTTCCAACTAAGTCGTGATATCAACTACGTTGAGCGAAAAAGCTAATCATGGAGAAGGCAGGGGTAATGAGCAATCACCAGGGTGTATGTTCTATCTACAGAATGAGCAGCTATGGTAGAATGGCCATACCATGCTTAAAGTTGCGAGGAACAGGAAACGACGACCGAACAAACTATGGTTTGTTCTATCACGGCGTTTAAAATTGCCAGGACAGAGTAACGACGTATAATCAAGAAGGTGAGCGAATCTCGACTATATACAACAAATAGGAACACTTCGGAGAGTTGCGGCGTATTATTGAAGTTGGCAAAGAAAAATAAGTTAGTGACGTTTTAGGAATTGAGACACAACTAATGAAATGAAACCGCCTAGGCTGCGACACACCCACAAATGCGGAGGGCACTTTGGTAGTAGCTAGTTAGTTAAAGAATTTTCTTATTACGTCTTTTTTCTAATAAGCTCCCAAAAACACCTCGCCAACCGTCGGCTCTTCTGGCACTCTCTAGTCAGATGTCCGTTGCGGGCCCTGTGAACGAGGTCATTTCGATTTGTCTCCCTCCAGAGCCTATTTCCTGACGAGAGACACAATTACACAGACAGTGCAGGTACGTCGGTTTACCTTCCATGAGGTCCCCTTGATCAACTGCTTGAAGTCTAATCCGAAAAGCCTTGGACATAGAGGTATCTCGCAGAATGTAGAGGGGAAATAAAATCGGTAGCCCCTATTCTCTCTGTATTGGAGGGACTTTCGTTGACTACTAGCTTTGTATACGTTATATTCGCAACGAGATTACGTAGCATCCACTGTGCAGCGGGCGGTTTTCGCTGGATAAACGGAAAGCGGGGCCGTGCGAGCGGTGCAGTTGAGATAATGATCTCTATAAGGTGACTGTACATATGGAGTGGTTCAAAAGATAACTATTAATCTATCCAAGTATTGACGACCCCAGTCTAGGTACCGCGAAAGCATTGAGTCGACGTGCAGGAAACGCTGTAGGTAGTCATGCCACGGATACTCTGGAACCGAGGACTCCGAAAGTCAGCACGAAAGGCTAAAAGGTGTTAGTGCACCACAAAACCCGAGCCACGAGATGAGTTAGATGGTAAACATCCAGGTGCATATTCCGCCGTGAGGAGGGGGGCCACCTCCTACGCTCCTGCAGAGTTCCTCCACTACATAATTACGTCGCTTGCGCCTATCCTGATTGGAGCCACATGTGTACTGAAAAGCAAGCCCTTCATTTTTCTAGAGGTTGCCAGCGGTGTAAGCGGCTCTTGTATGGCAAGCTTTTGTCGACTCTTTAAAAATAATAGCGCCATCAAGTGGCCAACAGCCTCACGTAGAGTTACCCTTGATAGGCTAGCTTCAGAGATAGGTTAGTTCTCATGCTGCAGCGTAAAAATCTCGTCCCATCATCAGTCGTTTACAGACTGATATGGATTCATGCCTTGTTTCCAGCTGTACTCCAGTGTATTGTGTCGATTGGGTACAGGTCTCTCTCCACAAATTAGTCCCATCCATGAAAATCGGGCGCAAGCAAGGCACTATCAGAGCCCTTGAGAATAAGAAAGAGCCGCCTAACGCCTCTACCAGGGCTCTATTCGGGCACGACGAACCCTTAGTTTTACGCAAGAAAGAATTCATTGGATGACATGTTGAGTTGAAAACGGTGTCGCGTGGCGCGGTGCAGTAGGCCCGAGCCATTTCACGTGTGTGTAGCATCATACCGCAGATCAGATTTGCCTATGACCAACTTGAATGGCCCCATTCCCCGCTTCTCAAGAGTTACATCCTTATCCTCTGGCCTCCAGCCGTGCCTCTTATGACCTCATCTATGTTCTTCTGTCTTACCCGATAGCTGGTCGTTAATTTTGCATTCAAACGAAAATTAAGGTGTCAGATATCAAAAGATCTATCACATGCACACAGCCCTACAGATCCACAGTTCATCGGAAAATCTCAAACTGTTTGATGGTGCCCACCATAAAGTCAGGTAGAAACCAAGGAATCCCGGAATTGGGCGCGGATATGTGTTGGTGCAGCACCAGCGGACAAATCATGGATCCCAACGACTCAATAATAAGCTCTAAATATGCAAGTCATCCTCCTAGTTCATATGCATGAACCAATTGTAAAGATCGAGATAGGTGATCTTGGGCGCCAAAGTATTCCATTGTCTGCGGCTGACCTGCAGCTCTTGTAACCCGGGCAAATGTGTGAAAGTGCAAGAAAGCGAATAGCCTCGCATACCATTCACCGATTCATCCGATAACCCTTGCTATCCTTCACACCATCAATGAAAATTTTAGCACGAATCCTTGCTCTTAAACATTTCAATATTATATCAAATCTTTCTTTATGATGAGGATGGGTGGTATTGTTTTGCTTTCTCGGTGTTGGGCTCTATTTCCAGTGGTGGATGAGGTCTATAAATACCTCGAAGATTGCATATTTCTATCTTTCAGTCGTGAGATAAATCAAATTCTTCTTTTTCCCAAGTGAAATTGTCTTCCTCGAACAGTTTTATCAATTTTTTCATCAAACTGTGAGGGTTCTTTCCGCCCTTCAGAAGAATGAGCCCGACTGTCATGAAGAACGTATCGATGGCCCATCGACTAGGATCATCTCGCGAAGAGGCGAAGGATAATCAGGAGTTTGGGACAGCCAATGAAGTCGGATACTTTTTTCAAAAGCTCCTGCGGGTCGCTGGGCAAGAGCTGGAGAACCCGACGAGTGCGTCTTCTGAAGCATTGAAAAGTTTTCTCGAATCGATCAATAAAAACAATCGAGCTTCTTTGAAAGGATTCTTGAAAAATTCCAGCTTAAGCACCGGCCCTGAGTCTGTGTACACAGAATTCAAGCGACGATATGAGCCCATGGATGTTAATCAGGTGCTCTATATCATCGACGAGGAGTTTCTGGTTAAAGAAGCTCGAATTGTTACCACACCCGATAGACCCCGGACATCCGCTGAAAGAATCAGGATAATTATGAGCACAATCCTCTGGATGGACAACCTTTTCCCTTCGTGCGAAGGCATGGTGTGGAAAATGAGGTTCATTAGCTTTCCCATCGTCTCACTCAAAGAGTCTCTCGACTGGCTCCGGAAGGTTCGTCAGCACGGGTTCTTGACGGGGCACCAATTGAGCGACCACGACAAAAACATTCTCAATAAACTTTGGAATTGGTTTGACACGCATGATCAGAGACCAGTCAAGTTAGCATTTGCTATGGCCAGCCACGGGATGGTGAGAGATGTGTTGAATGAGAGAGGACAGTTGTCCCACATCATTGACGATTTGAATAAACTGATTGGAATGCCGGTGCGCCTAGGAATACAAGCGTAGATGGAAAACGGCCAACGGTTCAAAAAAAGTTTGATTTTGGATGATTTTTTTTCTTTTTTTTTGGATTTATTTCACAATCTTTGGGGCCAAATTGATCCAGTCCAAGCTCAACTTAGAGAATTCGAATCACTCCCCTGCTCGCTAGCCAGATCATGCTTCCGTACGCCGTAGATAAGGTCACAAGGGGCGCCCACCCAAGTTCTCGCCCAGAAGAGCATTCGTGACGCGAATAAAACTCCTAAATCTTATTATGATCGGCAGTCGAGACCCGAAAGGCCACTCCAAGTGCAGGAATGTTTGATCCTTCCGATCGGAAAAGTTGATAGATCTCGCGCCTGGTCAGTGCGGAGCAATCGAAAAAACCGACTGTCTGAAAATCGAGAGGGAACAGGGGAAGCAATGCTCCTTGAGAGCATCAAGACAATGTGTACGGGGAAAAGGCCAAAAATTGTGGTCACTGCATTGGTTTGAATCTGAAGAGCTCAATACTTGGTTTGTATCAAGGAAACTGTTAGCTTGGATACCAGGGCGGCGCGGGGGAGGTTGGGAGCTCCTCCTGGTGATAGCAAAGGTACTGTTTTTATCTTGGCCTGGATGCAAGCTTCGGAAAATCATTTCGAGGCTGAAGTCTCTAACACGAGCCAAGACCAATTCGCTTCCAACTCTTGGTGTCAAGCGATATAAATTAAGGGCAAACACAGATAGTGACTTCCCGACTTCATCAGCTCAAGCGACGTCGGCACCTAAAAGCCTAGAGGAAGCAAGGGGCTTTTTATTCCACCCCGAGGCTTCCTTGTTAGTATCGACAACGGGCAGGGCAGTATGGCAGAAGTACTGGCAGTCACCGTTGCTAGTGGAGATACTCAGCCTCCCGCAACTTCAGAACAGCGAGTATGGGGTACTGAAAGTCCCTCTTTTTCCTGTTATGGTACCCAGCTAATTAGCATTTTGTAATAACAGATAATATTCACAGACATGAGTTTCGTGTGGTTGTCTTATGTTTGGAGAAGAACCCAGGGGCCGAGCAGGCCACAGCCGAAGAAGTGGCTCTATGCCATAACCTGGGCGAAATTGCCGAAAGTGAAATCCCCCATAACGAGTGCAACAAGACCTGGGCCCGCCGGAAGCTTGTTTTCATGTACTGGATATTTTGTGGGACGAAAAATGCATGGGAGTGGGATGTTGAGAAGATACGGGAGGAGCGCCGGAGAGACCAGGAACTTTATAGGTTTTCGGATTCGGGTGAGCTGAGCCCTAAGTCACGAGGAGCGTAAGGGATAAGAGACCCAGCTATCCGGCTGTCTGCACTTGCTGCAAGAGATGCATCAGGTCTGTGTGAAGAGATATCGGTGGCTGACATTAATCCTTCAGATGATGTCTATCTAGACTTCCTGATGTCTCAAACTTTTACACCTCCCCATTTTGGGGCTCGTCGGCCACCAGGGGCCTATTGCTCTGGGTAGAAATTGGTCTCAACAATGTGCACATTCCCTTATTGTTTGTGACGGGGTCGACGGTAGAAGAGAAGAAAAGGAAAATAAAATGGTCGCAGACGGAATTGGCTGATGGAGGGCTGGGGAGAAGTGTGAATGGCCAGTGATAGTATTTCTGCAGGCTTGCCTCTGGCATGCGGTTGGTCATCAAATCCCATGAAGACTGGGGGCTGAGCATAGGCCACAAGCCCAAAAAAAATGTTTGTGTTGTTATGGGGCATTGATTTATATTCTTTGAATCACGCAGAAGTCCACAAATCCATTCCGTTGACGCATTACTATCTTTTTTACCCCTGTCAGTTGTTGGTTCTTGCCAGGGCTCCTTTCCTTTATAGCCGAGGTTAGCAGGATAATTGCGGAATACTACCTCACGGAATCTCAATCGGGCTTTGTGACTCAGGCCTCGCCCCAAAAGCAATTTTGGACTTGGCCGCGAATAGAAAATCTTTAACAACACATTGCAGAAGGGTGACCGCCATCAGTTGACTTATCACAGAATGATGGAGCTTAACCCCTATTGCAATCGCGAGAGTAGCTTGATAGCAATTCATTACCCTGTGCTTGATCCGTGTTGTAGTAGTCTAGAGGAATTGAGGATCTTCTTGTTCCAGGGGGAGACCGTGAGGCGATATATACAACGGGAATGTCAAGTTGACGGAAAATGTTGGTCGGGACGGCTTGGTTCCTGATCTGCATCTGCCTCATATCACAACAGTCTGGGTATGCGGCATCCTGGGCTGGTCGATCGCTGCGCCGTTCTCTAGATTGTCACGTTGTCCTGTACCCACTGAAGGCGGAGCGCTATTCACTTGGCTTGAATCTTTGCCGCCGCCTGTATAGATTGCGTGGATAATCCGTTGTCCAGATTTGTTCCGGGGGTTTGTCGGCAATGCTGATATGCTGTCACAGAGAATCGTTGCTCTCGTTGGTCCACTATCTGCTGTTCTTGGGCGATGATGGGCGGTCTTGAATACTGAGCTGATAGCGTGGTAAACGCCAATTAGCTCCGCTACGTGCCCTATCGGTTCCACTTGGACCTGTTGCGATTTAATGGGCTCGTGATTGTCGTTAAATGCTACGACGGCGGCACCTAAGTGGCCCTCACTTCTAGAGGCATCTGGGCAGACGACACTGTCGGACGTGGGCCGTATAACCTCTTCCCTTTCCCTTGCTGTTTCTTAGTCTGAGTCGATCTTAGTCTCTATGAAGGCACGGCTCGCTACGGCGGCAGCATTTCTGGGTCGATTGTCTCCAGGTAGTTCAAGCTTTACAAGTTCATGGTCTTTAACGCTTCCGCTCGTGGGAAGCAAGCGTACGTTCCGACATTGTTCCTCCGTTTCTGGGCTCGCGATAATGCACTCAGAATGGGGTGATCCCTAGGTAGAGTGTGGAATGTCACGATGGTGTTCTGGGCGCGGTGGTGGAGACGGAGGTAAGTGAGAAGGATGTTCTGCTTCCACTTCTAGGGTTGTGGTAGCCACTGTCCTGAATGCCGGTAGGATACGCGCTGGACGGAATACCGCCCTTTTTGAGGATCTCCGTAAGTAGAGTGTACTGACTGGCTATAGGCCTATTTTTTAGGGTGGTTATCCATGGTTCATACCCTTTCTCCTCTTCGGCCTATAATCGATGGGGTCAGCTCGACATATCTGGACAATGGAAGGGGAAGGGAACGATAACTCCTTTTGGGGGTTATTGGCTACATCAAAATCACATGAGCGCAACTTGACTTGCTGTTTCGTCTAGCTCTCCATTCGGAGCGTTTCTCTGCGTGCTGTGACTTGGGTAGTGTGGCCTTATTTCCCGGCGCTTTAATGGTAGCGCAATCTCATTGTTACATCGTAACAGTGCCGATAATAAGTCTAAGGAATTCGTCTCGGTTGCATAGAACTCGCATTCCTGAATTTCAACTTACAGGCTAGCGACTAAGAGCCGCTAGCCAGTGCCCGTCAGGTTACAAGGTTACAAAGTGTGAATAGCTTCATGTCAGAAAACTTCGTAACACCCGGCCTCTAAGCTGGCTATTTAACATGAAAAGAATCGCCGCCCGATCAGGACAGATTCGAGAGCTAAAAACCATCCTGCCGATCAGCTACAGCTGAAGAGACCAATGCATCCTACTTCGATCACTAAGATCCCCGAAGTCACGGGGAGGCAGGGTTAAACGCCCGACCTCCGTGACTTCGAGATCTAGGATAAGGACCCCGTGACATACCGAGATAGGCGCTACAAGGAGAAATCGGAGATAAAGGCAAAACTTTGAATTCTGTGATAGGAGACCTAGGAAATAAGTATGTTAAAGTCGATCGACGTAGCGGGGTTAGGATAAAGGAGAGAAGGAGCGTGTTGAAAGACTCTCGGGAGAGAGGGCGGACGAAGCATCTTATAGGCGCTCGACTAGGCAGAGCGAAAAGGAGAGAGTTCTAGGTTTAAATGCAGAGGGGAACCATTTTTGGCGTTGCTTTGGTCGCCATTGGAAACGGGGGAAATAATCGTTGAAGTCAAGCGTAACAACAGGACGAGCGGAGGACAACTAACGGTCCTGACTAGATGCAGAATGGCAGTACAGGGCAGCGGGCGGTCAAGCGGCAGCTCGCCGTCCAAAGTTACGGGTGGAAAGGCGGCCGTTTCTGGTGCCAGAGGCCGTCATTTTCGGCGTCGATTTCGCAGGTCCCTATATTCTAGTTGTAAAACTGTTTCTCGAGTCTAGATATTAAGGGTTCAGTGCATGTACCTGTTCTCCGCTATATTCGAAAATAGAATAGTCTGTCATGCGAAAGCACAAGTTAGCGTGCGAGTAGCCTTAGAGGTTGCGGACCCTCATTTGTGGCAGCGGACGAGCTGCAAATTTAAGAGTCATTCTTCAGTCATAGCGCTATCTTATTTGCCCCTGATATTGTTTCCTCCCGTTGATTCTCAACATCTTGTAAAATCCTCCTTCCTATCACACTTCAGACCAAAGCATTTTGGTGGACGCTCTTCCACTGTATTCGATATTGCCAACCGACAACATGTTCAAGAAATCTGGTAAATACTTCAAGCCAGTAGCCGACTACGCAAACCCGCCCGAGAGTGATTATCGAAGAAATTACAGGCCCAAAGCTGATTGGTATCGTATTGAACTTGGCCCCGATCTCAAATACCATCGCGATTTATTCGTCGAAATCATCTACGCCGAGCAGAACCTCCGAGCCACGGTCCAACGGGTGGATATGATGAAGAAGAGAATCAAGGCCCTCGAGAAGGCTGCAAGCATTGAGGATAACAAGACTCATCTTTCCGACTGGGAGGAAGAGCTGGAGCAGCTTCAGCGAATGGGCTGGAAACAAGAGTTGGAGCTCTACGAACGGGAGCAGCTAATGCCCGAGTGGCCCTTGAAACAGGGATACGATCGACTCAGAGAGAGCGCGGCATGGTACATGCGAATAGAGCTCGTTAGAGATTGCGTGGATCGAGGGGGTTGCTGTAGTCGGAGTTGTGGATGCTGTGGCCAGCGTCATTTGGATTCTGAGCGGAAGAGGGGCGCCGGACACTGTACGCTGGAGTGCAGTTGCTGTTCTACCTACCGAGATGTGGAACTTTCACTGGTTGAAAAAATAAAATTTACAGAAAGGCTTCGTGATAACCTTCGAAATCAGAATCCGTCCTTTTTGTTGAGGATGGCAGAGGCTTATTTCTTGAGTCCTGCTCCAGCGGACCACTCTACATCGAAGTCGGAACCTTGGTGGACTTGGCTGCGTGAATGTTGTTCCAAGGAGCTGAGATAGTTAAGAAACTAGAATTTAAAAAGGAATAGCAGATGAATCACTGATATTGCTGGTTCGAAGATTGAGCTGGTTCGAACAATAATTGTTCTGAACAAAAAAAGAGCGGACTATCTAAAAACCTATCTAGAAGAACACACTAAAGAAGAAACAAAAGAAGAACCAAAAGAAGAACCAAAAGAAGAACCAAAAGAAGAACCAAAAGAAGAACCAAAAGAAGAACCAAAAGAAGAACCAAAAGAAGAACCAAAAGAAGAACCAAAAGAAGAACCAAAAGAAGAACCAAAAGAAGAACCAAAAGAAGAACCAAAAGAAGAACCAAAAGAAGAACTAAAAGAAGAACCAAAAGATCTTACACAACACCACATACCACACAGAGGGCAACCCTCTTACTCCTCTCTGCTACTCTCCTCAATCTTGGCCGACGAGCGAGGCATATGGCAGCTGAAGGGGGTCGCAACCGAAGTGGCCTGCGTGTCCACGTCGATCGTTTCATTGGCTTGACCCCTTGGCAGGTCTGCATCCATATCATGGGCAGGGGCCCAGCATCTGCACACATCGCCTGGTCAGTACAGGACCTCCAAATCCATGAGGCCGATACCACCAGAGAGTGTGACTTACCTTGTCGTTGAAGGTGAGTGAGGTTCAACGTATCCTGGGCGGACTGAGAGGCGATACTGAAAGCCTTCCACCTCCTTCCCTCAATCTTGAGGTCTTTTGCCAGCTTGGCCTCCTCTATGGCCTCAAGAATCGTGGCACCACCACACGTCCCAAGTGAGTAGCACGGTGGTAACCAGGCATACGAAATACGCCAAAAGACCAAGCCAAAGCAGTATATTGACGGAATTCTCGCTCAAGCCGACCAGACAGGCGCCGGGGGCTGCGGATGAAACGTTTGCGAGCATCGAAAGGAGGCAAAAGAAGGAAGGAAAAAAGAAAGGAAGAAAGGAAGGAGGTTCTTATAGTGGTGGCTCTGGACTAAGACAGGGTCATTCTGGATATTGATCTCAGTTGCCCAATCAGAAGTGGAAAGATGATCAGAGAGACGTTCAGGAACATGGGTAGAAAGACCATTGGAAAGATCATCAAAAATCTGATCAGAGATATGATCTATTGAATAGACAATGAGAAATGTTTGATATGAGGTGGCAAATACGTTTTATTTCGAACGGGACATATTCAGGAGACATTTTATTTCGATCGTAGCGTAATGATCATTAGAAATGCAATGATATGCAGGCTCTTGAATCTGGAAGAAGTGCTAAAGCAGAGTCTTTGGCTTAGAATAAGTAGGAAGGTCTGAAGCCCATGGGACGTGGATTGATACAAAAATGGGGGTATGTAATTGTATATTTGCAGGTCTATACTTCAGACCGCCGGGTACCAGAGAACGAATCGATGTAGTATACAAAATGGGGTATGTGTAGAATAACAGATGATTCACGTCAAAAAAAGGAATGCAGTCAACGAGATCAATCTAAAAAAAGGGTTACGAAGCACCATTGAACAACGGCTCCTTGGACCGGATTCGCGGCGCCGATGTATTGGAAGCACGTCCATCAACGAGCATCCGCCCATCCTGACGTGCTTCCAGCAGCGCTGGCTCGGTGGGGTCAACCGCACTTCGACTGTACGTCTCGAGTGCATCGAAGACATGACCAAACACCTGACGGTCAACATCCGAAGCCCATAAAAAGTCGAGGTGCTCGTATGTAGGGATCGCCTTGGCGACTGTACCACGTGGCAAGCCTTGAAGCATGACGTTGATATCGACGAGACTGTCACTGCCACCATACAAAAGCACGATTGGCGTCTTGATGTTGCGAGTCGGGTATTTGACGGGCTTGTAGAAGCGCTCACTTGCGACCACGCTGAAGGGGGCATGAGTTTCGTCGTCGAAGAATTGGAAATTTTTGTTGCGGATGATCTGGAACCAATGCACGACGGATTTAGTACTGGTGAAGGAGTACAGGTGGAGATAGGCGGCTAGTTTCTGTGTTCGGGTGATGTTGCGGCACTTCCAGTTGAAAAGGGCAGATAGTGCCATGTCGATGATGCGGACGTAGATGGGTGGGTATAGGATTGTTTGCCACATGGTTGTTGATGATAATATACTGCGCCGACCGAATAGCAGGAACAAGAAATCGGGTGACGCCTTCATCAAAGAGTCGACAATGCGGTTTCGTAGACCCGAAGGAGCCATGGCAGGAGCCAGTGCCACGAAGACATCCACCTTTTGGTTCAGCAGTGGGTGGATGGACAGTGTTGCAAAGGCCTGTGCTGTGCCTTGCGAAAAACCGACATAAGACAACGACGGTTGGCCGGTCACTCCAAGGATATACTCGATGCTGTCAGGGATATCGTGGAAGGCGAATTGATCGATGGAAAAATCCCAGAACTCGTTCGATCCGGGCGAGAATCGCACACATTTCTTTGCATATTTGTTGCCGCGGTTGTTGCCAAGCCACACATCATAGCCCTTCTCAACCAGCTGGAATGGCAGACACCGCTGCTCGTCGGTCAGGGCAACCCACACCTCACTGCACATGAGAAGGCCGTGGTGGAGGTAAACCACTTTCTTGCTGAGTCCGCCGGCACCCTGATTGACTCGCATGCTCTCTTCACCCTTCCGATATGCCAACCGGTGGAGTCCCAGAAGATATCCATCTCCAGTTTGGACGATATGCTCCTCAGCTTCGTACCCGAAAAGCGAA
The DNA here is from genome assembly GCA_022985105.1 of Penicillium ochrochloron. Classification (NCBI taxonomy): domain Eukaryota; kingdom Fungi; phylum Ascomycota; class Eurotiomycetes; order Eurotiales; family Aspergillaceae; genus Penicillium; species Penicillium ochrochloron. Next base: position 254,174 of record JAAVMA010000003.1, read on the forward strand.
CATATCTCAGTGAAATCCGATGCCTCTGCAATCGAGGCCGCAAGAATCTCCTCCTTTGTTCGTTTTTCGCGCGGTTCGGCGGAGATAAATTTGTTGAAGATTGACTTCGATTGTTCGTAGCAGAAATGGATGATCGGCGTTGCTGTAGAATATCAGTGGTCACCCTTGTCAAGGTATTGCAAGGCAATCCACTCACGAAGGCAGAAAGTAATCAGATGAATGATGGTTTCGAGTAGAACAAGTACCAAAGACGCAAGAAGCGCCAGGTATTCGGTCCTGTAGGTGCATGGTCAGTTCACCATGAAGTGTAAGATGCCCGATCCGGCGGGAAATACCAAAAGAGTCTCCCAATCAGGGGAACACGCGCCATGATGAGAAGCGACACGCCCAAGAGCTATGCATATAGTCGTCACCACTCTGCCTGACAAAACAGTTTCTTATCTAGAGCAGACCGACATCTGACTAGGAAGAAGAAGAAAAGTAGATCGCGAACATGCGCCCGCGACGTCATGTTCATGTGAAAGTCGTGCTTACCTCATCCGGGGAGATCCCGGCCTCGGGCCAATCAGCGAAGTGTTAAATGATCCGCCCGAATTTGCCGGAGAGTCAGTCTGCCGAGTGCATTCGCGCTGGACAACTGGACATTGCTCACTAGAGACCATCATGCCCAGCTCGTGCCAGGATATCAGTAAGTTGCACCGCTTCCAGTGTTGCAAGCCGATCTCGGACTATGTACCACGTACACTGCGCCCACAGCCATCTCGATCATATGAGCTAACCGCATGGCACCACCAAACAGGAGAGGCGCTGGCTCAATGCCTGCAGGAGTCGGACTGTATTATGGTCCAGCGGCATTCACCACGTGAATGTCTGGCTTCACCTCTTGCCGAGGAGTTGCCCATGAAGTGTCAACAGCTGCGCAAAGGGTTTAGCGAGTGCAAGTGAGTGGATCACTCCTGTGACACCGAATGGTGGAAGGACAGGTCCAGGAAAGCCAAACAAGAACGTGATCACTGACTTGAGGAACTTTTTGTTGATATAGGCGCGGCATGATCGATATGCGCAAGCGATTCCGCGGAAACCACCCTATCTCGGTTGCGAAGGAAATGGACGAGAAGAAGTCGAGTTCGTCAGGGCAGTTGTACGCTGGACGGCCAGCCTACACAACTGTCAAGGAACTCAGTGGTGACGAGGTCCAAATGGACCCGGAGAAGACTCGTGGATTGTGAGGAGACAATGCATTTTCTCGAGGATACCTGATTGGGAGAAGATATGCATGACACGCAATTGTGCTCGACAGAGAGCCCGGTTGCATTGTATTTTACACAGGGAAGCTGTACTGATTCATGCTGGCATGGTCTGGAGTTCTACTTTTTCTTCTACATTATGGCGCAATCTCCAATCTGAAATAAGGCAATAGGTATATACACTGCGTGACTTGATGCAAAGAATTTTCGATTCTTGGCTGCAAAGGAAGACCTTGGGCTAGAACAATCACATCTACACAGCCCATTTGGGTATATTGATAGCAAACGGGTCAGACAAAATACAAACAAATCCACATCATCATTGACAGTACAATTGTAATACAGATCTACTGCATCTTCTTAACCTTATCAGCAGCAGGGGCCGAGTAAAGCCAGACGAGAACAAAAGCCAAGAACCCTCCAATCACCGACCACAGACCGGCGATCCAGACCCAGCCACCGCTGATAGCCCAACTGCGAGGGTACTCATCGTGCGCAAAGTGGCGAACAGTCACCTCGTGCTTCTCCTCAATGTTGGTGAAGAAGGGACGCTTGTAGTTGACGCGGAAGGAGAAGATGCCGTGCTGGTCCGGCGTCACGAACTGAGCGCTGTACACAGTGCTGGTCTCTGTGCGGCTGGTGGGCTCGAGAGTCAGGCGGTGGAAGGGCGAGAGCATGGTGAATTCCAGCTGCAGCTCGTCCTCGCCGGGGACCTCGAAGGGCACCCACTTGTCGTAGGAGTACTCGGACACCTCAATGTTGAAGACCTGTTTTAAGAAAAGGCAATTAGTTACCAAATATGCAAGAGCTTGGAATTGAGGATCACGTACGGTCTCGTTCTTAATGCGGTAAATCTTGGGGTTCAGATCCTGGGCCGCGACCTCGCCCTGAGTGGCCAGGTGGTGCTCAATCTTGTCAACCTTGAGGACACCAGTCTCCTTGAAGGTCCAAGCAGTCAATTGCTTAGCAAACTCGCGGTTGACGGTGGGAGTCTTCTTGCCGCCAGGAGCCTTGACCGAAGCCGAGAACCACTGGTCCTCCAGCGCCTCAACGGAGCCGAGAACAGTGAAGCGGGCAGAGTTGCGAGCTTGCATGGCCGAAACCACATTCAATTGGGAACCTGTCGCCTCGATATCCTCGGCAGCGGGCATCTCCTCCTTCGGGTTGTAAGCGTAGGCAGTGGCCGGGGCTCGCAGGATAGGTGCAACGAGAGCGCTGTCACTGCCGAGGATCTGGGGAGCCACACGGGGCAGGGCAAGGACGCCCTCACCATCGAAGAAGGCCTTGACATCGGGGCGTAGCGGTCCTGGGCGCTGGAGGAGGAGGACATCGTGCTTCTCGGCGGCCGAGACAGTATCGTAGTTGAAGTGGTCAACAACGACAGCCGAGCGATCACTGGAGAGGTTGATATCGATCTCGAGGAGGAGGGAGCTGACGGCGCTGGAGGTGGAGGCCTTGCCGGAGAGGGCGAGGAGGATGTTGCCGTCCTTGTTCAGGAATTCCAGGATGCTCTTGGGGGTCAGGTTGGGGCCGAGACCTGTATGTATCAGCCAATTGCTTTTGGTAGACCTCGGAGAGCTGAGTGCCTACCTTTGGACTTTGGAGGAAGGATCAGAAGGTGGTCGTAAGCTCTTTCGCCATGCTGGAAGAGGGACAACTTGTCGCTCTTGGGCGATTCGAAGGAAACATCGTATCCACGACCTGATTGACCAGTTAGATTGATTCAAAACATCATATTCAAGGTCCAATTACCTTCCAGATCCGACCACAACGTCGAGTAGGCGCTCTTCTCTGTGGACTCGTCAAGCACAACCAACAGGCGGCTGCCGGAGCTACTCAGAGCATTTACCGCAGCCAAGAAACAGCAGACAAGCAACGCAAGGCACCACCGCATTTTGGAATGATTCCGCACAGCGGATCGGATTCCCAGCTATAAAAAGAATAGGGAAGGGCAAGAAAAGGAAAAAGAGAAGATGGGTTGAAGAGGGGACGTAGGCGGGAGATGTATAGATCACCCGAAAGGGCGACGTGTTAATGGGAACGGTGCCAAGACTTGCTGGATCCATCGCATCTCCGAACGTCGAACTTCACTTCTTCCCCACGGCCTCCCGATTTTGAACCTCCCCCCGCCGCCCAGCCTCGACCACAAACCATCACCTAGGTGGTTCCTCTTATTTCCGACCCGAATTCTCAAGAATCGTGTCGTCTTTTGCCTTTGGGCCTCTTTAAGCGCTTTCCTACTCGAAAAACTCATCCCGAACCGTCCGTCGACGTCCGACCCGGTCTATCACCATGTCTACCCCTCAATTCTGGTCGACTCCTCTGCGGTACATCCGCTGGGCCTCTCACGAGAAGCCTGCGATCTTCTACTCCCTGCTGATCGGCTCAATGGGACCTGTCGCGCTCGTCACTCTTCCCCCGCTCCGCCGGGCTCTCGGTGACGTTGACCCGGAGCCTATCCCCATGACATATCCCAGTAAGCCTGCAAATCCTCCAATCCCCTCTATGAAAACCGTGATAGCTTGCTAGAACACCAATTTGGACCCTCAAGACTAACCATCATATCTACGCACAGTTCCCAAGGGTCCGCGCGTGGTTCCCCAGGGCTACGAGGACTAAGAGAAAAGCGACCGAACAAGCGAACAACGAGCCACATGATAATATAGAAGGCCGTTCTCGACTTCTTTTGCCTTGAGGAGGAATAAATGATTCAACCGACGTGGGGAGAGAATGGAAGCTTTAGCGATGCCGCGTGCACAAATGAGGTCTTCGGCAAGATTTTGCCCAATCTCTGCCGTTGACGAGGAGCGATTCCATACTGATCGTTCCTTTCTCTGAAGAGGCGCTTTGATACCAATCTTTGTTTGCGTGCAGATTCGGCATGGTCGGGTGCCAAGATCGTTGCACTGCAATGTATGTACTATGTTTTGAGAGTGGCCATATAGCCAACGCCGAGTCGCTTTCTTTTGTTCAATATGCGTATTTGTAAGGTGGTGTTGATCTGAGCGTTGGAGAACTTGCCTGCTACGCCATGCTTTGGTATCTAAACAGCCTGGTCTGGTGGGGGACAGGCATCGAAGAGGCCATGTCTCAGTTCATGGACGAGATCCGATGCCTCAGAGCAGACGAGTCTTTGGTGAAGTCAGAAATCTGCACGCTTGTTTTGAATGTCTTGTTGATGCAGTACGTGTAAGATGAAATGTCCAAGCATGGAGAGTCATTCCGTTCAGCTAACTTCTAGAGCTTCGATAGGACGCATGTTCAACAAGGACTAGATCAAGGCTGAGGCTACTCCCACGCCATCGCACGACACATCATACCCCCTTCGGAGATTGGTGGGGAACAGGTACACTGGAGAGAAACAGTTTTAAAATATAGATGCTTTAAATTTACCTTTTTTGAAAGATCTTTTTAAACGTCTTTTGAACTGTCTTTCTTAATAGGTCAAGTAAAAGGCTTAGTAGGTGTTATCTTCGGTATCGGAAATGAAATAGTCTGTCATACGAGTAGCCTCAGCCTAGATTAATACGACAGTAGCTAAACCCAGGACTTGCATATCATTGAGTAGATTACGTGTTAGACCAGACCCAGGCCAATCTATGCTAATTCTTCCAAAAAACATGAACAGAGCAGAGTGAACACTCCAAGTGGTTCCATTAAGATGATAGAACCAATCATCCAAAAAAGCCCAAGCGTCAACCACAAGACGGAATAACGCCGTATATGCTCATATCTACATGTAGTTCAGTTCATCAGCATCGCTTTATGAAAGCAGTCTCTCTCCCAACAGCCAGCGGAAGGAAAATGAAGAAAAAAGAGAGCCAAACATGAGATAAAACCAACCCCAGTGCCCCGACCGCGGGTAGTAGTCCAGATCAAAAAAGAAAAAAAGAAAAGAGAAAATGAGAAAAACGAGACAGATGAGAAAGGAAAAAGAAAAAGAAATCGAAGATCAAAACCAATGCTAAACACACAATATAATCCTGTACACCGTTTCATATATAAAGTAAACCCGAGGCCAAAAAAAACATGGAGAATCCCGAAAACGGCGAGTATATCTGGAAGGGGTGGTCATTAGAGCCGGGACAAAGGGCTCAAATCCAAGAAAAAGAAAAGCCGCCGTTTTCGTGATAGAACCCGTATCAACGCACAATACTCCTACTCATAACCGGCCAGTTGCACGATAGTGCAAGGTAAATTAAAAGAGGAAGGTTCCCAATGGTTTGATGAGAGGGCCCATGGGAGCCAAGGCCAGATGTTTCCATCAAAGGGATATCCAGTCCGTGACAATGGAAAAGATGGTATGTCCGACGGATTTTAGGATGATGCTCCCGAGACGCCATGGAATCATGGGATTGTGGATGACCTGTGGCCCAATCTGGAAATTCCCCGGAGTGTGGAAGTCCTTCAATGGGTTGAGAAAAGACACGACAATGACATGGCCGAGAAAATTGAAAAAGCGGAGAGGGTTGTCCAGCAAGATATTTTTAGAAGGAATTTTCGTCGACATCATTATGTCCCAGGATATACATCTTGGGTTGTCCGTTCGGAAGAAAAGAGATTCACCGAGAGGGCCACATTGGAAAGGGAAGAAACGAGGAGGTGCGGGGGAGAATGCAAGAAAAAAAGGCCATCATATCATGCATGTGCAAGACTGCCATGTTTCTTGTTCTGAAATTTACCGCCGTCCGCGGTGCGGATCCCTTTCCCGGGTTGGTTGAGGCCTACTGCGCTCATATTCCGGGGTATATCTGGGCTCCATTGAACCGGACATCCGGGAATCCGCGGCAGAAGTTGAAGCAGGGTATGCTATCCCCGAGGTCACGGGGGAATAGTCCGGGTCGGCATCATAACCAGGTCCCGGGTATCTGGGAGCATTGCGGGGAGCACCTTCGTAACCTCCATAGGCTGGGCCAGTGGCCGAGTAGGTGTAAGAAGAAGGGTGGATGTCCGCCGTGGTCACGACCGGTTGCTGGGCGCCAGAGTAGGTGACTTGGGGTGGAGGGTACGGAGCCTGGCCTTGTCCGTAGGGGGAGTGGGTAGATGTGTAAGAAGGGTTGGGGTAAGGAGCAGTCTGGGATCCGCTGTACGGACTTTGGGAGTAAGGGTCCATGTAGGGTTGTGCCGGAGCCGCACTGTATGTGGTAGGGGAAGGCCCCTGTTGTTGGCGAACCTCATGGATGGCCGAAGTAGCATAGTTTGCTGAGACAGTGTTAGGGGCATGAGATGGGTTCACATCTTGAATGTAACTACCTCTCGGATAGCCTAGGTCAGCCCGACGCGAGACATCCGCTTCCCAACGGGCGGAGTCAGCCTTCAGATCAGCAATCATCTCCTGTAAAAATCCGGTCCGTTGGTCAGATGGTTTGTTCTTTTTTGCTCCTGCGAATCCATTTTTGTGGTTCTGATGTCGAATAGTCTCAAAACTTACCGAGGTGAGATTCCGATAAGCACGGATGAAGAATCCCTGGCGGCCCTGTGGGATGAGTCAGTTACCACGCTCGAGGTTACAGCATACAACAGCAAGAAGAAAAAGGAAAGGAGACGGACACTATGGTTGCCAGGTCTCACGAGCGCATCGTTTCCAAGGTAGCGGCAGATATCCGCCTGGATCACTTCTCGGCTGATTCCATCGCCCGGGATGAAGTATTCATTTTGACGGCCTGTCATTATGGGTCCTGAGGGTATTGTCCAGATGAAAGGTCCTCAGAAGTGGATTTTTAATTCCGACGGGCCAAGAGAAGAATATGAAAAAAGTCCGGGCAGTGCTGAAAGAAAAGTCCTTGGGAAAGATGGCAGATGATAGAATTTGGCGGATGGTGAAATGTTTGTGTCCGTGGGTTATATTGAAAAAGTACAGGATGTTCTATGAGGCGACCGGGGCAAGAAAACAGAATCCAAAGTCGAAATCCTTCACCACTTTAGATGAATCAGAGGGTTTCTTTTGGCTTCGGGTCCTGATGGATGTGAAGAGCAGTCCTGGGAGAATGGCCAGTAGAGTATAAAAGTCCTGGGAATAGTCCTGATAGTCCTGGTCGGGATAGTAGATGGCGTCCAATGGGTAAGACAAAAACACGTCCGGAAAATCCTGGAGATCCTTGGGTTCTGGTTGATCCGGCAAACAAAGAATATATCCGGGGCAAATCGAGAGAATCCGTGGATGTTCACTATAAGCCAAGCGACTGAATTAAGTCTTGCAAGGCTTGGTGATCCGAAGAGGACAGGTTGGAGAGGCGGTTTGGGAGATAGAGGGACCGGAGGACAGAGGGGGGTGAGATCCTCTCGGGTTGATACTCAGTGCGGTCGCACTGTTAGATCCACTTTATTCCTGCTTTTCTTTCTTGAGAGATCCCAAAAGGTAGGGAGAGGGAAGGAGGAGGAGGTGAGACGGGGGAGATGAAGGTTGGATTGAAAGTTGGAGAGAGAAGAGAGAAGGAAGAAGGAGAAGAAGGAACTAAACAGAAGAGACGGGGGGAGAGGGGCGAACTAAAGTGGGCGAAGGGCAGTAGTACGAAGTGTGGCAGAGGAAAGACGACGGTTGGGCCGTCCGGTTCGTTTTGGGTCCTGCTTGGGTCCTTTGGGCTGGTGCCACGACTCCCCCACTCCGACCACCTCATCCAGCAGATTGACAGCAGCCAATATCCATCTAGCAACCAGGTTGAGAGGCATGCATGGTCAAATCTGGCTTAGACAGCCCTGTGTGACCCTGCTTGACCAGCCCTGTTCTGTTCTGCTGGTCCTCAATCCTCTGATGATGCTGCTAGCCGCCTGAGTCGATGCAGTTTCCACCTCGGACCTCCTCCTGCCCCCCCCTTTGGTCAGGCACCAGAACCAGATTCGAAACCTTGAGTCAAAATTCTTCTTTGAAGCCATCAGATACGATGCACACTACTCTGGATACAGATTACAGAGACTAGGGTCAGGCCGATCCCCCATCACAGCTTGGATTGCTACTCAGTCTGTGCCCTTTGGGCTGAACGGACGTCGATCTCCACTTGGACCTCCAGTGGATCCCACAAGAAAAGCAGAGATCAAGAGACAGAGCGGTCAATCATAAAGACCAGACCACCACCATCAGGGAATCCGTTTTGAATCTGCAGCCTAGCAGCAGGTCGTGCTGGATCTCGTCGGAATGAACAGGCTCGTGTGTGAGGTCGCAGGCTGGACGAATCAGCCCTGAGAGGGGGCATGGGAAAGGGTGGATGATCCTCCCCCCGCTACAACTGCAAGATACCTGCCAGCCAATCTCCGTTCAGCAGAGCTGCGGCCAGAAGACGTTGCCACCAACAGGCGCCGGTGCGGTTGGGCGTTGGGCACGAATGCGTGGCTTTGGGCATCATACCCTCCCAAGGCCGCCACTCAGCGATTGGCTGTGTCAGCATGATGACTCTGATGGATCGGAGCGCCAACAGTCATTCATGAAGAAAATTTTCAGATGCACTTGACCAAGGTGGTGTGGTCTCGAACATGATCGGTTCGCCACAAGCATTTTCTGCATGGTGATGGATGATGGGTGGAAGGAGAGAGGAAAAAAAGAAAACATCCTCGCGTTCTCCCACACTCACGGGCAATTTGACTTTAAACCATGTGGGAAAAAGGAATGTGGCCCTGTCAATTACGGGAAGTTTGAAGAGGATGGCTGGTCCATATAAACACACACCGACCGATATGAATGTGGACTGGGCATCAAGGTGTGCAGATACCACTGTCGATGCGATGTAGCTCTAGACTTGTCCAGGTCTCCAGGACAGCGTGATACTGTAGATACCCCTGACTATAATTCCCGAGAAGTGGCCCAAACAACAACAAGGTCAGCCTGTCAAATCTTCCGATGATTGGATCCGAATGTTGATGGTGGATTCTTCTCCCATCGCCTAACCGTGGAATCCTCGACACCTAAAATTTGAGGCTGGAGAAATGCACGTGAGCAAGCTAAGCCCTTTCGGGAGCTCTTTCAAGGCAACGTGCTTCTGTACGCCCTAGACTCGCGTTGTGTCAACTTGAGATAGCTCACCCTGGACATACAGCTGTCCTCGCGATCAATCCTTGCGTCGCCATGCTGCAGTCTCGAGCATGTCGTCTGAAGACCCGCCCAACGCGTCGCCTAACGATGCCGTGAAACGCTCCCGCTACACCCATCGCCAACTCCAACTCCTGCGTCATGGTTCGACAGCCACCCCACTCCGCGCAATTGCGCATATCGATCTCGATGCCTTTTACGCACAATGTGAGATGGTGCGTCTGGGGACACCCCGCGACACACCTCTTGCAGTGCGCCAGTGGGACTCCCTGATCGCTGTCAATTACGCCGCGCGGCCGTTTGGGATCACCCGGATGATCACCGCGGGCGACGCTCGCAAAGCTTGCCCCAATATTATCCTGCAGCATGTCGCAACCTTCCGAGAAGGCGAGGGGGGTCGGTGGGCGTACCGCGATGATGCTTTTATGAATATCAAGACCGATAAGGTTTCCCTCGACCCGTATCGGGCGGAGTCGAGGAAGATCCTCAGAACGATGAAGGAGGCGTTGGAGCGGTGGTGTACGAATGAGTCGGACGGCGAAATTCACCGCTTGACCCAGGGTCTCTCGGCTGTCTTGGAAAAGGCTAGTATAGACGAAGTCTTCATTGACTTGTCACCCATCGTGTATAGCGTCTTGCTCCTGAGATATCCGGAATTACGGGCAGGTTCGCAAGATGGGGACCGTGATGCGGAGCTACCTCCCCCGCCCACGACTGCAGTTCAATGGCATGCTGAGGATTGCCTGATAGACCTCGATCTGCATGAACGGGAGGAAGATGACCCCGACTGGGACGATATTGTCATGCTCGTTGGCTCGGAGATTGTTCGATCTGTGCGTCAGGCGGTCTGGGATAATCTGAACTACACCTGCTCCGCCGGCCTTGCCCGTAACAAAATGCTTGCAAAACTGGGCAGTGCCTGCAACAAGCCTGACAAACAGACCGTGGTGCGAAATCGGGCTGTTCAGCACTTCCTGGGCAGTTACAAATTCACCCAGATTCGTATGCTGGGCGGCAAGCTCGGGGATCAGATCACATCTTACTTTGGTACCGAGAAAGTGAGCGACCTGCTCAATGTCCCGCTTGAGTCACTTCGTGCCAAATTGGATGATCATACTGCCTCATGGCTGTACGGGATTATCCGTGGCGACGACCGGTCTGAGGTTAACCCTCGAACACAAATCAAGTCAATGCTCTCGGCCAAGTCGTTCCGACCTAGTATCAACTCGTTGGAGCAGGCCGAGAAATGGCTGCACATCTTTGCAGCAGATATCTATGGTCGTCTTGTGGAGGATGGCGTACTTGAAAACAGACGTCGTCCGAGAGTGATTACTCTGCACCACCGGACTGCGCAGATGCGCTCTCGTCAGGTCCCTATTCCCGCAGCGGGTACAATTGACGAGAATATGCTTTTCGAGCTGGCGAGGACTTTGATGCGGCAAGTCATGACAGATGGACAAGCCTGGCCTTGTTCCAATCTGTCCCTGAGCGTCAGTAGTTTTGAGGACGGGGTGAGCAAGAACAAGGCAATTGAAGGGTTCTTGCTTAGGGGTGATCAGGCCAAGTCTTTGAATCATGGGTCTCGCCCTCGAGAACCTGATGTATCTCTGAACGAACCGCCGCCACCGGAAAAGAAACGAAAGATCGACGATAATGGAATCAAGCGGTTCTTCAATCAACCGCCTCTTGAACATAAACCTGATAAACCCGTGGTTGATCAGGAGAGTCCTCAGCCTAAGGAAGACCATGATGAGCCTACTATTCCTGCGCCAGTCCCCGAAGATGAGGTGGATGACAATCTCATGCCACACTATACTTGCGACCGTTGCTCTCGGTCCATACCTGAAACCGAAAGAGAGGAGCACGATGATTGGCATTTTGCCAAAGACCTTGAAATCCAGGAGCGCCAAGAGGCGAGGGATGCGCAACAACAGTCTCGCCCAGCAGCTTCATCGAATAGCTCTCGAGGTTCAGGGACTCGGGGCAGAGGAGGTCGGAGTGGCCGAGGCAAGCCTGAGAGAGGGCAAATGCGATTGGCATTTCAGTGATCATTTGATGATGCATATTTTGTCTTGTATAGTATTTAGCATTACTGGCGTTTAAGCGACACATATCCATCAACTATCCCAGCAGACTATGGTCTATGATCATACAGAATACCCCGCCGTGGAAGAGACAGGAGACTTGAAATCGTAATTTAATTCATCAAGACTTCTGTCGAATAATCTTATTCTATTGGCAGTATATAAGGAGTGTCGCACGTCGGCAGCGTTTGTTGGAAATATCAGGTCCCTTCCGACTGCAAGTCAATGAAGGGACGCTTGCGTACCTTAGGTCACTAGTTGCTCCCGTACAAAGAGTCTGTTTGATTTTCAAACTTTTAAAATGACTATTGCTCAGATTTGACCATAGTGAACAGTGAGTTTTTCTAGCTTCGCTAAATCTTGCACCTGTTGACTACCTTCAACTTCACGCTTGTCCAATGGGAATCTCCGGTATGCAAGGGTCCTAGCTGGAGTGTCGTCATGACTTTCTTACACACCAAAAGTCCATATGTACATAGACAAAGGCCTTGAGGGTCGTTTCTCGATGGCCGAGAACAACGTCATCTGGTCCACGGCGGCCCAAATCTCATTTGTGGTTCGACCGTTTTAAAGTCTTGTCGAGACCCATGGATGAGGGGACAGAATCTAGTTAAGAGTAAACAAACATATTCTAGAAATCCTCGGATCAAGAGTCAGCCCTACCAACTCGTGACTGAATGCCATTGTTGACTATACCCCAAAATAGTCGTTGGCCCTGCCCTCGCGTGCTTTCAAGAATCCGATTGTCGTGCCGCGTGGGTGTGACATCAGCGGGTCGCGGGGTCATCGGACGCTGGCTTATGTCGTATGCATGTGCTGCTCAGCCCCCACGACATGTTTGCTGCCTTTTTTGGATCGGTGACTTGCAATCTTTTCCCTCTGAGATTGACCTCACTTTTCTAATTCATCTCCTTGTCGATGAGCCCTGGGATTTGCGTAGGACTTGGGAAGTGCCGGCGTAGGCTACGACGTGTTGAATGCCCCGCAAAGCGCTGTCTTGCCCCGCCGATCTTGATAGCCGCCTTCCCTGCCCGATCAACAACTCCAGCACGCGAAGTGAAAGTCTCACATATTCCTGCAAACTGGTGCACATACACACTCAATTCTCTAATTCTAATATCCTCGTCTGATCTTCTCTTCGATATCAGCCATGTCTCGGCGGGCCCCACCGCGCGAGTACTTCGAAGAGGAGGAATTCGAGGTCGAACGGGAGCGAGATCGGTATCCACGATCACGTCGACGAGAACGTGAGTTCGAGGAGGATGCCGAGTATCGCCGACGTAGATCAATGCCTCCCGTCGAAGACCTAGAGCGCATGCATATCCGGGACCGGCCACCGCGCGACTTTGTCCGAGAAAGCTTTGCCCCGCCAAGAGATCGGGGGCCCATGGTGAGAAGAGGGAGAGATGAGCTGGACGAGCCACTACCGGGACCTGATCCAGAGGACTATCGGGTGCGTTTATCACGCCGGCGCGGTAGTCAGAGTCACCGGCCTCGCGAAGTCGTCGAGGAAAAGGAGTCTGAGTTGATCATTGGGGAGCGAGAGAGGCGCGGCAATCGACGATATCGGAGACCGCGTGATCTGGAAGAAGAGGACATGGTGATTCGGCATAGGGAGCGAGCGAGCGAGGGGGACTTGAGACCCATGGAGAAAGTTTACGAGGATGACCGGGAGGAAGTTTACTTCAGAGCATCATCTAGACCTCGACGCAGACCGTCGCGCCGTGAGGTGGAATTTGAGGAAAGGATCATAGACGACAGAGAACAAGACCGGGCGCGGGGATCACGGCACCGCGGAGAACCGTCATTCGAAGAAGAACTGGTTATGCAATGGAAGGACAGACCGACACCCCGGGAACTGGAAGAAGAGGAGGAGATACGTTTACGAGAAACGAGAAGACGACGTCGACCCAGTCAGCCAGAGCCGAGATATGTGCGGGAACCACCTCCACGAGAGCCGCCTGGTGCTTGGCCAGTTGAGAGGGAGGCGGAAGAGGAGGAAATTCGCATCCGCGAACGGAGACGCTCGAAACCGCGGCGCCGGGAGGTTGAGGATGAAGAAGATCTTTTGATCCGTCGAGAAGAGCTTGGTCGGGAGCGCGGTAGGGATAGTGCGGAAAGCGATGAGATAGTCATTCGAAAGAGCAAACGGAGGTCTCCACCGCAAGAACCGTCTTCGTCACCGGAACCTATCCGGGCTCCTCCAATTCACCAGGACGTTATCACACACCATCGGCATGTTGATCATGGTAAGACATCTGCACTCCAGAACAGTATTGGGCTGTGCTAACGACGTCTCAGGATTCGACACAGCCCGTCCACCGCGAGCACCGAGTCCAGAGATATCTTCCACGAGAAGTAGCTTTGACGAAATTGATATCCACCATCGGTGAGTCTATTGAATTTCATGGCGACTTCATCGCTAACAAACTATATAGAACCAAAAAGGACAAACGGGGCCGCATGTCAGAGGAAGAAATTGTCATCAAACACCGCGACAAAGACGAATCTGTATCACCGACCAGTGGCCCATCACTCGACTTCAGTGATCCTTGGAAGCCGGTCCAACCTTCACGTCGTAACCGTAAACCCAGATCCCTGGAAGACGAAGACACCGACTCTTCCATCGCAGGCAGCTCCTCCCACGCTACATCGCGTCGTGATATTCCCCGGGACCTGGAACTTGAAGTTGAAGCCGAGATCGAGGAGGAGATCAAGATACACAAGAAAAAAATGAAACACCGCTCGCCTATTGAGAAGATTACCAAGGAGAACGTTGACGAGTGGTCTGTCGTTCATACACCCGCAAAGGAAGACGTCGTTGAAATGACCGGTGCCCTCGAGGTCGTCGAAGTCGCACCTAAGGGATCCCTGGAAGAAGACCTCGATATCCGCGGGCGTGTCGAGCAGCAAGTCGTGAAAGAGCGTCGTGATGAACGCTGGACAGAGATCACTAAGGATCTGGTAGTTCGCGACGCCATCGAACGACTTGGTTATGAGTTTGAGGAGACGAGGACATTTTATTATATCTTCTCATTCCTGGAACCGGTCAGTTTGTTACTCTGTCCCGTTCTGTTTTCCTAGTGCCCACTACAAGAAGGAGACATCGCTGACCTCGTAACTATTAGGCTGATATCGACGAACTCGTCGAACTCTCCGATGAAATCCGCCACGCAAGACGTCGACGCATTAGAGAGATGCATCGCGAACGAGTGGAGAAACCACCGCGACCTATGCCTATGCCCGTCATGGATCGAATGCCCCCTCGTCCACGGATGACGGGTAAGAGGCATATAAGAGAGCGGGAGTGGATTATCGATGAGAGAATGTGAGAAACTGGGGTCTGATATCTGGTTCTAGTTCAATAATGATTTATGATTGACGTTTGCATGGTCGTTGCTTTTGCATTTACAGCTCAATTCAACTCAGGAATGTTCTTCTCGGGCAAATTGATTCATAATGTTGACGGGTATAGTATGGTCAGGATTGATGCTCGTCCGTGCTGTGCTAGGTAAAGACCATCTTGTCCAAAGTCAACCCGTAGCCAGTCGGTTGATGTGCTTGTAATCTGCCTCTACCAGATGAATATAAGGACCGTGTATACTCCGAGTATCAGGGGCAGTGGCCATGGACTTTTAGAACATGGCAAACAGAAGAGTCGGGACGTAGATGGTCACGATTCAAGCACCGTCTAACATGGATTGATTTGGTGCATTGAAACGGTCCTCAAGCTAGCCATTTACCAGTGGGCTGATGAGGGACGAGATACTCAATACTGAAGATTCAACTAATCCTAGGCGATGCCCCAAAATAGTTAAAACTGGTGATTCTCAAGAACATAAAAGAGCCCAGTCAGCCATTCCTGCTAGGAATCGGCTCAGTGTGGCCGGACTTTGAAAGTAGAAGCAGACGCCGATAATCCTATTCAGTAATATAGGAGGATAATTGTGTGGTTGGGGGGGGGGGGGGGGGGGGGGGGGGGGGGGGGGGGGGGGGGGGGGGGGGGGGGGGGGGGGGGGGCGCG